>DWKL01000669.1:0-17502 GCA_018249415.1 Phareas burnsi | reverse complement strand
TGTGTCTATAATAACAAAGATCTGAGATTCATAAAGTTTTCGTCTGGCAATCGCAATTTAGGTGATGTTAGCCATAAAAGATCTAAAAAAAAAATTTTCTATGTGTCTATAATAACAAAGATCTGAGATTCATAAAGTTTTCGTCTGGCAATCGCAATTTAGGTGATGTTAGCCATAAGAGTATTGTGCCTATTGTGTAGTTTCCTTGAATCTGGCAATTTACACTTCATACTTATCATTGTTCAGTAAAATGACGATATTTTGTTTAACACTTGTTACACGCTAGTGTCGTAATACTATCTAGGTCTTACATTAAACTTCACGTGATATTTATATAATGGAAGCAGTATCAGTGCTGGTTTAGTAAGCGGGACCTGGTGAAGATTCTGGGCTCTCACGCCGGGTGTTTGGGGTTCTAATACACGTACTTCTGATTTATTGAAGTTAGGTGCGTATTAGAAATTAATTTTCACTTGCTTTAACGGTGAAGGAAAACATCGTGACGAAACTTACACATTTGAGAGTTCTTTGGAAAGTTCTCGAAGGTGTGTGAAGTCTATGAATTCACTTAGCTAGCGTGGTAGGCTATGGCCTAATCCTTCTCATTCTGAGAGGAGACCCATGCTAAGCAGTGTTTGCCGCGATGTTTTCCTCCACCTTTAACGCAATTTAAAATGAATTTTAATACGCACGTGACTGAAAAATCAGAGGTGCGTTTGGTTCGAACCTCGGATCCCTCGCGTGAGAGGCCCGAATTTTACCACTACACTGTCACTTCACAACTAGTAAGAAACCCTAAAATGTATATCGGTCTTCGAAAACGGTCCGCCTTTTAGAGTTAAATGTCCCGCCAGATAAAACAGAATCCGGCTTTTGACAACCCTATGCGTATGTATTAAGTTGAAACGATTACATCGAACGATTGAACCGGTATCATTGCTTTATTCAGGCAAATCATTTATATGGTAAATAGGCGATTCATGGATGAAATAAGCTCTTTATTTTCAATCTCAAATTAACCGGTTTGTTTACGATTCTGATGTATCGATGTTATCTGTATACATCAATGGACAGGATACTAACTTAATTTAAATTGAGCTGTTTTTTTATCCGAAATATAAATAAAAAAATAATTAACATGTAACATGTTGATTGCGGCGCCTATATTCGAAACAATCCACCCGTGCGGCGCGTAACACAACAGGCATGTTCCAGTACGGCGGCACATACCGTATGCGTGCGAGCCGCACGGGTGGCGCGGATAGTAAAATACGACAAGTGCGTTTGCCGCAGTCAATGTGATAAATTGAGCTGATTTTTGTTTATGTTCGAAGGGTAGCAAACGATCGTGCCGGGCACCTGATGTTAAGTAGTCACTGCAGCCCACGGACACATACATTTAACATGAAACAAAACTGAAATTCTGTCTGAGATCGTACATAGATGCATCACTACTCCTGAAGACTAAGATGGCCTCGCTGTAAGTGTGTCCAGCAACCGCACCTCTCCAACCGAAACACAAAAACTGCTTCACGACGGACTATGAGGGCTGCGGTGGTACTTCCCCGGGTGAACTACAGTTCTACCACCTATAACAATTGCTGATATTTTTATGCTAAACTCTTGGCAAATATTTTTTGCCGAAAGCACATCAAATATGATGAAGCATGAAGCAAATTACCGAAATGGTCAATAATGTCTGTCAAGAAAATGAAAACTTTTTCAAGTGTTCCATCTCAACGATCAGTCAACAACAGATGTGTACACTTTAGGCAGGACTCCTGGTCGATAAGGAGTTAGATACACATGTCTATGAGCAGAATGTCTGATTGTGTGCTACTTCCATTAATTATGAGAAAAATTATTGATTGCAAAGTTGATTGAAATTAAAGGTGTGCTCTATAGTTCGTCCAGGTAGGTAACACCGCCGCTCTCATAATCCGCCGTGTGGCAATTGTTTCGGTTGGAGATGCGGTTGCTAGGTACGCTTATAACAAGGTGACAAGGGACAACGTAACAAGGTGACAGCCTTGGCCTGGTGACCTCAGTTAAACTTCATTCCCATTTGACGTTAAATGTGGATGCCCATAGGCTGCAGTGACCATTTAACATCAGATGGTCTGTACGTAAGTTACTCTTCTCGCATAAAATGTGAATTACCGTTAAAAGAAGTCAAATGACACGATCTTGTTTCGCAGATTCTGTCTTCTATTAGTCAGAAGTTTTTATGTCCTTGACACGAGAATAACAGATGAGAATGGAATTCGGAGCCGCCGTGTACTTCAGAGCATTGACCTCGAGATTTTTACAAAGTTGGGTTTGCAACTGCATGTTGGCTGTATTAACACACAATAGTATTATTTTATCACAGTCAATAAAATTGTCTGTCTGTTTGTCCGGACTAACTTTTGCATTGCAACTGACATCCTGGCGTCTCATCATCCTTGTGGCTCATGTGATTTGGAAAAAACTAAATTTTGCATTCATATGGCGCCTCGAAAAAATGGATCCAATTTATGTGGATAGTTTGTCGCACGACGCGTTATCTAGACATATGACATTGTTATATATCTTACCCCTATTGTCAATAAATACTATTGTTAAATTTAATTATAGAGTAATAGATACTAAAATTATAGTAAAATGACTTTTAACATTCGAATAATTTGATGTGAAACGATTATTCAGTAGATTAATTTGATTTGCAGCAAAATTAATAGTTAATTAACAGATTTTTAGAAATCATCCAATCATAACGGTCGATGCAACGCGGAGTTATCGTTAAACATACATACAAAAATTATACATCAATAAATACGTTAAATTGAAGACCTGCCTTTCTTTGTTTTAAACACGTTTCAACTAAACATTTTACATTTGATCTCTTATATAAAAGATGCCCCTATATACAACCATTCAATAGTATCCAAAAGTAATTTAAAGTGTAACAAACAATATTTTAGTAAGCTTGCCGTTAAATGCTCCAAGTCACGTTTCTTGTCGCTCTATGACAGCGTAAACTTTTTTGATTAGACAGCTAAAAGAGCGAAGAGAAGCGAAGAGATAAATGAATATTTGTCGAAGTCAAAAGGACGGTGAGTTTTAATATTATCGTCCCAGTATGATGCATAAATACTTAATATATTACTTTGTCCTTAAGCTACATCGCAAAAAGCGAATCGCTTAAAACAGTTTCATAAGTTACTTGCGTTTTTAATCAATGTCAAACTTAATAGGTACATTCGTTGACGACTTCGTGGCGTGGCGGTTACCATACTGGCCTGACAGGCAGAGGGTTCCAGGTTATATTCCCAGCCAAGCAGACGTCTAAATGATGAATTTAGATTTCTGTTCTGGGTCTGGGTGGTTGTGTACTTGTCTTGTATGTGTTCATGGTACCCACGACACAGGATAGATATCCTAGTGGGCTGTGAATATAGAAAGCGTTTGTAGTAACTTAATCGACTTTCGTATGGTAATATAACTACGGTGACAATTCAAAAACAAAATCGAGTCACAAGTTGGAGTCACGACCTCACGACATTAATGCCATATATTTATTTTTATAGTTCTTTTGCGCAGACACAAACTAAAGGTAATTTAGTCGAAAATTGGTCTCGCAAAAATGACACAAGTTTAAGACTAAAACTCGCCTGCATTATCTTTCCCGCCATTTGTTTGTGTACGATTCACGCAACTCACTTTTCAGGGATGTCAATTAAAAAATAAATATTTTTCCCTAAGTTAGCATTTTTTATTATTATGATATTATAAACTGATTTTAACTTGTCACTTAGAGCTGTCAAAGTCGGCAGGTTGGCAACACTGAACTTGACAACATAACTGGACCGTGTATCGTATACTATCGTGACTCCAGACAGTTTAAAAAGGTATTCATTTTATTATTTAACCTCAACCTTTTTCTTTTATTGTTATTGTATTTCAAAAACAGATATTCGTTTCTTCTAAAGATCATACGCTGAGATGCACGGGAGATCTTATGGATTCACTGTTTTTAGTAACAAAATTTTAGTAAATCAGACAGTACATGCATGTGAAATCAAGATGATAAGTTAGTCTCAAATAAATCTTAATGAAAACACCAAAAGATATATTATCGTGTATCTACATAATATTTAAATAAAGCGTCCTTGGTGACAACAATGAAGCAATACGAATTAATTACAGCACCTAATGTAACAATGTCAACACGTGTAAAGGGTATGTTATATTTAAAGATTATATAGTAATATTTTTGTCGTTACACTTCTTGTGAATAAAATGTATCATCATGATCAACACATTAATGTCCCACTTCTGATCACGGATCTCCTCTCAGAATGAGAAGTTAGGCATTAGTCTACCACGTTGTCCAAGTGCGGATTGTAGACTTCACACATTTTCGAGAATTTTTACAGAGAATTCTTTGATGTCTTCACGTTTTCTCTCACCGTTAACCACGTTAGTAGTGAAGATTACGGTCCAGAAGTTATATATTTTTTAATTAAATTATATATTTATAATCATATATGTTATTTAATGTATGTTACCCACTATCTTTTACTTATTTTTATTATCACTTTTGCTCTCCAACAAGAGGTTGTCTGGAAGAAATCGCGTCTGAAGCGATAAGACCACCTATTGTATTGTTGATTGTATATTTTTATTATTCTTGTGATGTGCAATAAAGTATATTTGTATTGTATCGTATTATTGTCATAGATCTTCCGAACACCCTTATTGTATCTGTCAATAAATGTTATAACTTGTGGTAAGACGACGAAATCAATAACGAAGACATTCGACCGATACGTTTGACGGATGTCCGTGACAACTGTTTAGTTAAGAGGTCATATATAAATACATTTAGGGTTTGGTCGATATTTTTGTTCTTAGCTTATATCGTGCATGACTCTTCAAACATATCTACCAAATTTCAGGTGGCAGAACTCTTCTTTTTTACGTTTAGTGTAGTTTTATTGAGACGTCACCATCAAGCCAATTTCTGATGCGATGTCAAGAATTAGTAATAGGCTAAATTGGACGGTAAGTGAGTTGTTTTAATATGTCTTTCATTTCAGTCACTAGGAGGTCACTTGCAAAAACTATATGTAACGAAATATGTTATGGCAAGATTGCTCATTAGTCCAAAGGTATAGCGCCTACCGGCATTATTTTATTATTATAATTTAGAGGGTAGAAGCCATTATTCGGCAGTGTATGTCGCTGGCGTGACTCATCAACCGAAACACATAAACTGCTTCACGGCGGATTGTGAGGGTGGCGGTGGTACTTCCCCGGACGAGCTATAGTTCTAGCACCTATCGCTTGCGGTATTTTTAGTATCAATAGCTGTTTTGACGTGTTACCTTTAGTGAAATATTCTGTGTGTTTAAAATAAAATTTTAATTGATTTGCCGAACAACATATAGTATTTTATGGATCTTATATTGTCAATTGACGTTTATTACTTATAGACAGAATGTTATCTTTATAAATACTTAAAAGTTACTTTTCAGCATTCGATTATGTTGTGAACGTTAAATAATATAAAAAGGCACTTATCACCTAAAGATTAAAAATGATCAAACACTTAATTTACAAGGATTCGGAATCCTTATGACTGCCGTGCTTCCGATTTACGAAAACCGATCGAACGTATAACATATTGTATTGTATAACATATTCAATTTGTATTGTATAACATATTGTATGGAAAATTAATGCTGGCCGTGAATTCCAGGACAGGTGATATTCTTACCAGTATTTAAAAAAAAAAAAGACAATTTAAATTCTGTTGAAATAAGTCATTTTAAATATAGAATTACGACACTGTGATGTTTTTTTGTTTATCACCTGTTAGTAAGTGGCCACTGCCGCACATACTATAGATATATGTGATCAGTCCCAAACAGGATTGAAGTCCTGAGGTCGGTCACTGATGCGTTGTTACCCCTTAGGGTTTTTTGTCGTTTATGCGCGGTCGCGGCCTGAAATGGGGGGGAGGGGAGTTCCACGCTAATAATAAAATATGTCTATTATAAATTAGAGTTTAATCCACAAAAAAACTTATGAGAAATTAATAACAATAATATGATGAACAACGTCATACAACAAATGGAAGCTTTCCATTTTTATTGGCAATTCGGGTGATAATATATTCAAAAAATTAAAGTGTACCGAATTATATGACATTCTTTCTGCTCTCGATTTTATCAGAATTATTCTCCTTTAAAATTATTTTGAACACTTATTTTTGTTTTTATTGTTTAGACAATTTAAGCGGGAAGTTGATTTTTTTTTTATTTTCATAAATTGTATGTTCTTAAAAGGTCTTTCGATTTGACGTGGACGACGGGTGGAGAGGGGGGGGGGGAGAGCCTCATGTTCCGTATGACAGCCCTTCAGACCGCGCCTGCGTTTATGTGTATCTCCTACTACACCCTTGAAGCCAGAACGCTGTAGCGTTCAACAATGCCGTTATAAGATAGAAGTCGGTGCAGCGGTGGTGTCTCCGTCGATCCACAACTTTGAGTTATAATTTTAATAAGTGTAATTAGGCATGTCAAAAATTATACTTCTTCCACGTGACTAGAAAAACATTTATTAATTGCTATGATATTAACATAAATTATTTTAATCACAAAACAAATTAAATTTGAAACAAAAAACGCGACGCCAAAAACATTTAACTAATTAAGCTTATTCCGCGTTGAGAAAAGCAAAGCAGAAAGACGCTATTTTGATCATTTAAAATGTTAATGTCACTTGCGTTAACAATACAAATTTAGTAACAACTCATAAGTTGAAATTCATTAAGCCTTTTAGCTCACAATCCGTGTCAAAGAAATAGATTTAAATGCACTCGAAAAACATAACCATTCTTCTTTTTCTTTTTTTTATGTTCGAAGAGTAGCAAACGAGTGTGCAGGCCAAAAACAAGTACACACATACAATAAGACAGATAGTAAAATTTATTAATAGCCATTGCAATATCGTATTTACCGGTTCGTTTTAAGCGCGAAGGTCGCGTTTGCTATTTATACCCAAAATAGGAAACATGAAACTCACCGCTACCAACTGGCACGTGAAACCGTATTACACTGTCACAAACACAGACGGTGCACAAAACCGTTGCTCTTTCACGCACTGATAAGAGCACGTATGCGTGTAAGCGTGCGCGTGCGCGGTCGAACACTGGTCGAGTCTGGTTGGTCGGTGGTCGGCGGAGGACGGATGATTCAACCTAACCGCCCGTTTCGCCGATCGCTCGTTCTCTAGAAACTGTACTGGCGGGCCAAAGCTGAAGTACCACACTCGCATCGCCAGTCTGAGCATCGCAGTGACTCACTTGCGGTGACGTGTGCCCTATGGTTACTGATTGACAAAATGAGAGGCTCAGTGCAGAACCAACGTAATTAGTTTGTAATCACTAACGGAATTCGTTCGTAATCAGTGTAATGCTATTTATTATAAGATGGTCCTTTGAATTATTGAAGCCTTTATCTCTTTATGTCGTTTCGCGAACATATCTTCCTTTGCAACACGTAATATTTTCCATGAAAATATACCCAACCCAAATAACATGTTTAAATATGCTCCAGGTCCTATGGGTTGAAGCAACATAATTTATTGCTTATTACACATTTTCATTAAAAATATATGTAACAATAGTTTTCTGATGTTCTAATAGATAAAATTAATAAATGTTAATATTTATTCGCGTGCATGTCGCGTGGTCATTTTAGCTCTACAACTCTATATCACGCGATAACTTTGTTTTTACGCTTTAAACAGTTTAATCAATTAACATATTTTATTTTTATAAATAATAAAATAATAAACCTCGCATATTAAACAATTTTGTTACGTATTCATTTTATTTTGCCACAACGTTAAATATTAAATTGCGATACAGTAAAACTGTGATGTTGCTATGTTGAGCGTGTTTAAGGCTGTGAAAAATCTGAATGCTCCATAAAATTCTTATTTTACATGTGAATAAAAACTTACACCAGTAGAGTTTACGTATGCTGTGATATTTTATATAAATTCAGTCAGGCGTAACCGTGACAGCCCGAATCGGTTTTACTATGGTTACTGCATAATTTTCAGTAGCCCATTTTCCAAATTCAAAATATAGATAACATATATTTACCAACTACAACTATGCATGAATACTAGCTTTACTTGGGACTTGGTCCGCATCAGTCTTAAAGTCCATTAACATAAGGAACATTAGACGACATTCACACGTACCTACATAGGCTTATCACACTTTTAACTATATCGTATTACGTGTAATTATATACACGTACCTTCTTTGTTAGCGTTATAAAATACAAATTTATACTAAAATAAATTCTCCATCTATTTTTTGGGACGCAATATAGCGTTTGACCTTCTTCAGGATGCGAGCTATCTCTTTGTACAGTTTTATCGAAATCGGTTCAGCGGTCTAGGCGTGAAACGATAACAAACAGAGATACTCAATACATACAATGCTTGCCTGTGGCTGAAAGTGCACCAAAACATCGAACAAGAGACGCGATGATAGTGAATAAACAATAATTAATCATAAATGTTTGTATTAAACATGTGAAAATACATAGAAGTGATGATCATTTTTAATAGTAGGTTCGTCATATTACAAAGAACTATTATCTGTTTTCATCCATTCTCGTTATTAAACAAAACTAACAATTATGAAATTTAGTACACAATAACCAATTTTATAATTGTTAACTTTTGTTATAATTTTTTTATGCTTGATGAATAGCAAATGAGCTTGCTGGCCACCTGGTGTTAAGTGGCCTCTGCAGTCCATGGTCCTACGTCTAACCCTATCCTAACTGAAACCTTACCCGAGGTCATACGTAGATGCATCAGTACTCCTGAAGGCTAAGATCGCACCGCTTGTACGTATCCGACAACCACACCTCTCGAACCGAAATATGACAACAACGAGTATTGCTTCACAGCCTGTTGTAAGGTAGTACCTCCCCGGTCAAACTACAGTTTTACCACTTACCAAAGATCTAAATTTCGTTTATTTAAAATTATTTTTTGTTTATCTACTTTACTGAACAAGTGTGCAAAGATAACTCTGAAGATATTTCGTGGCAAAACAATAAGATTAACTGTGAATTGTATTAATAACTCTTAGAAAATAACACTTATGAAATTACATCAAAACACTGAATATATTTATTTGTTTTGACTGGCTCTAACCCCTTTTTTGTGTCCCACGGCTGGGCATGAGTCTCTCCCCATAACTGGGCAAGGGCTAGAGCTTACTCCACCACGGTGCTCTAATGCGGATTAGTGGAGATACGTGTTAGTGGCCAACCCATGTAGAATGTTTTTAAACCGCCCACAAGGCCCTTAAAAGGTTTAACGACTGCTATCCAATAGTAGTAACCGGAACAGACAGCTTTATGTGCCTTCCGAAGCACAGAAGCGCGCATGTAATTTAGCCACTAGCGGTCACCCATCCAACTTCCGACCGCGCCCGACGTTGCTTAACTTCGTTCATCGGTTACGACCTACGCAAGCCGCGGGGTTTTGCGCGCATTTGTATCGACTATCGGCCTAATTTTAATAATCTCGTATCCAGGTGTTTTTATGTAAGCGTACTTTGTTAGCTTGTTACCTAATTTCAATAAACATGACAAGACACTTTATTCAAATGTTTCATAAACAATAGCCGATTGTGTGTTTTAATCCGTTATGAAACAGGCCTATCGTGTTATTGTTATTAAAGATAAATATATAAACGAAGTTCAATGATACCTACAGATTATCAATATTCTATAATCTAGAAAAGTAAATAAACAATACGATAAGCATAGAGTAAGGTTGTTGGAGGGCTTACGAGGCGCATCGGCTACCATACCGATTTGACATGTTCCGGGTTCGATTCCCGGCCAGGAAGATTTTTTTTTTTTTATAAATATATATAAAAATATATTAATAAAAAATTTAAATGTCTAAAGAAAAAGTTTAAATTATGAATTTAGATTTCAGTTCTGGGTCTGGATGTTTGTGGACTCGTCTTGTATGTACCCAACACAGGGAATCCTAGTGTGAAGCTAAGAGTGTAGAAAGCGTTTGTTGTTTGTATAATATAAAATTTGTTTGCAAAATATAAAATAAAACCATCTACACTCATAGACACACGTTAAGTTTCCCTGTAGGTATCATTCTGTCACACAAACGTCCAACCCAGAACAGAAATCCGATTCCATAATACATACATACATATCTGCCTGAGGAAGAATATATTTCTAATAGTAAATAATTATTTATTATTACAAATATATTCTTCACATTCATTTCATACGCTAGGACTTTAACTTATATCATTGCTTATTGAGAATAGAAACAAGCCTGGAACTTATAGAATTCACCTACGAATCGATCTGGCTGGTTGCGACTGTTTAAGACCAAGGACGTCTCTATCTTTTGTGATGTTCGAGGAAGGTAATCCTCAAAAGGGTTTTGCGATATTTCAAATGAAAGAAACCGCTTCGAATTATTTTTTTAATCATTATTATTTTGCAAAAATTTAAGTATGTATTGAAGTTAAAAAATATCTTTCCTGCACAATTCAGGCAGGCTGCTACGCCTCGAACTATATAACTCAAAAAGTACTTAATTTCTCGGGATAAAAGAGTAACCCATGTCACTCCTTGCACAGTCCTGGATTTTTGTGATCTATGAAAGTTTCATCCAAATCGGTTTATTAGTTTCAAAGATTTGCCCTTACGATTGGAAGGCAGTTAGGCAAAAATTAAAATTAACTTTTTTACGCATCTGTGTCGTGTCGGTTAAAACTTGGAAAATAGCATTTATGAAATTATATCTAGACACTTTGCATTTATTTGTATTGATTATCGACCTAATTTTAATATTATCTCGAATAGAGGTGTAATATTCGACTTTCCTGCTAACGTATCCTAATCAAACCACTTTGACCGCAGCTAAGCTACATATTTTTAGTTATCTCGGTTCACTTACAGCGAGACACCCATCTAAATCCTCAAGAGTCATGACACATCTAAGTGTAATTTTACATAGGACTTCAGTTTGTTTGGTGTCAGATGGTGTCCATGGACTGCAGTGACCACGTAACATTAGCTGGCCCTGCTGCCCTGTTTGCTACTCTTATTCCATAAAGAATATATCTCGTGGTTTTGCTTGAACAATTTTACTGCTATTTTTATTTACTGCTTTTTTATATTTATATTACGGCAATGAGCTACAATTATTGAGTATGCACTAAAGTTCCACGCACGCGGAAGCACGTAGGGGAAAATTCCTACAAAAAAAATCTATCTCCATCGTTCACGAAAATGTATGTGTGGAAATGATATCCGAATAATTAGCGGTGACTCGACTATAGAGCATAACATTGAGGAAATTCGGGCATCACAAATTGATTTGCTGAAACGGACGTTTGCACAGGATGGCAACGATACCGATTGGATAGATCCAACGCGGTACATTGTTCTCCTCTTGTTATGTAGTAACTAAAGCTATTTTTGCTTCAAGGCTAACAATAAAATCGGGTGGATGTAAACGATATTCGATTTTTTTTCATAGCTTGGAAGTGGCAAACGAGCATGTAGCCCACCTGATAGTAACTGCCCACTACCGTCCATGGATATCAATAATTCAAAGGGGATCCGAGTATTTTAGGAGGTCGGCCACCTGAAGTCTATGTTAGAGCACCACGTGTAAATGTCTCTCCCTTACTACAACCCTTAAACCAGAACTCAGTTTAACAATGTTTAGCTCTGCTGCTATAAAGTAGACAAAAACGTACCTTTACATATCCAAAAGTTTTGTTAAAAAAAGCATCTCTGTACAAGATTAAAACAAATGAAAAATACCAAATACGACGAAAAAAAACAGAAAAACTTACGCAGACAGTACAAAAAGCAATTGGAGCAATGTAAGGTTTAAATTTTAATTCGAACAGTATGCCAATTTATTGTCTGCAACTATCCGTAATGAGGCTTATTTACGCGTTCCTAAGCTAATTTCACCTTGCTTGATTAAGCACCCACGTCCCAATTGAATTTTTCATTCAAAATCCGTCTTCTACCATTTGAATGAATATTCGAAGCGGGTAATCTATCAGAACCATTCCAATAAAGTAAAAAAATATGAAGAGTTCAACTTTAAAATAAGAAAAAGTATTTTAAGGTAACCAAAACCTAATTAAAGTAAAACTCCTACTAAACATAATTTAATAACCGGCTTATAGTAAATACCTTTTGTAGAAATTGCAATCTAGTGTTATTAACTTTTGTCTGGCGATTCAGGATTTCCTTTTTAGGGAGAAAAGCTTTTGTGTTAAAAATATTACGATATTGTACTACATAATATTTTAAGTGGAAAGGTTAATCACTGTAATTAACTGTAGTAGTTGTTAAAGTCATTTACGTTAATTAAGTTCATTTATTATTAATTATAAAGAGCAGTGATAGCCTAGTTGTTAAGGTTCCGGCCTCTCAAGCCGAGTGGCCGGGGTTCGAACCCCGCACGTACCTCTAATTTTCCGAAGTTATGTGCGTATTAGAAATTAATTATCACTTACATTAACGATGAAGGAAAACATTATGAGCCAACCTACACAGCTAAGAGTTCTTTGCAAAGTTCTCGAAGGTGTGTGAAATCTACTAATTCGCACTTGACAACGTGGTGGCCTATGGCCTAACCCTTCTCATTCTGAGAGGAGACCTGTGCCCAGCAGTGGGACATAAATGGGTCGACGATGAAGTTAATCTATATACTTACGTTACCTAATAGAAAAGGCGTTTTTATTTTCAAGCTCTCAAGAAATTCGCCGCTCGTAAAATGCAACGACTGAATGCTGATAAGTCTCGTTTAAAACAATATAATGTAACTTATACAGCCTTTTATTTCGCCCAAAAGTAGGTATTTATTGTAATAAATAATCCAGAAAATGTTTATCACAAACGATACAAAACCTACGTTTGTAATTAAGAATTCTTCACAAGTTTGCAAGATGAATTATAATAAATGAGACATATCTTTTGTATTGCCAATTATCGACAGTTTAATTATAACACCAAAGTTCGTTTCGTGTTCATATTTATAACAATAACAATTACATAAGGTTTTTGACGTCGACGGAAATTATGTTATTAAAATAAGTAATATCAGTCATTCCTTTTGAGCCCTGATTTAAATTTGGGTTGCATTTTGACTTATAGCGTGAGCCCGGAGGCTGGAGAGGGTCAAAGACACAAAAGCGGAGCGCTTAGTTGGACTCCAGCCAACAGCATCGATTTTCGCCTACTCCAAAAACACGAATGTCATTATTAATCGTTTGACATGATAAAATAGGTATTTCCTATTAGTATTGCCTATACTTTACATCTGATGGACATGTAAGATTGTAATTGTAACATTTATACCCTTTATACTTTGAGAAAATCAATTTGTAAATAATACTAATACCTAGACTACCTGTGCCTATAAAACTGACTTTGTAATACTTGTAACGTGTAACAGTGACTTAACATACAACTATGTTTAAAAAAAATTATCTTCAGAGAAACAGGTCATTTTCTGGCGAATCTCACCTGAATCAGCAACAACCGGTCCAAGAGGGTCAAATCTGACTCGATGTTCCACTGCCGCCCGGGCAGCACAAACCAGATCGGAAAAGAACCTATGCCTCCGTAGGGCCAACTCGTCGCGACCCACTGGTGTGGCTGGTGGTTCCCTAGGCCCTTCAGTATGTCCGTCAGTCGTCCCAGGCTTTTCAAAAACCTCGTCATCATCCGAGCATGATTCTTGTCTACTCTTAACGCGCTGCTCATTTATATCATTGTTACTATTACTGGTAGTTGATTTCAGAATACCAGTAGATTTACGTCTACCTGGACGTACGTCGACTATGGTCCGTGCCAACTCTTGTTCCAGATTAGCCAATTCTTCCAAAGTTGCAGAATTTCTACTGCAGTCCACGGAAAAACGTTTAAAATCCAACCTACTTCTTTTATAATCAACGGAGAATCGTTTATTCAAAATGTCTTTTTTTGTAACCACTTTTTCAAGAGTATCCGTTTCTGTGGAGTCATTGGGCGATTCATCAACATGGTCTTCATTTTTGACAGTATCTGGTATAACGTCTGGTTCTATATTAATAAACACTTCTTTGGACATTTTATCGTCAACTTTTGTTGGCAGATCAGGTAACGGTTCGGTGAATTCTTCTGGCTCAGACATTTCACAAACTAAAATCTCCTCCGATTTTCCTTTACTACCCAAGATAGGCTTGTCATCTTTAACGTCAAACTCCTGAGATTTCGATTTATTTTTGCTCATTTTTTTACTCGGCCTAGCACAACAACTTTTAAACATAATTAGAACGAGAACATTAATATAAAGAACATTAACTGTAGACTTTAAAAGTGATCCAACATCGAATATGAACTCTATTCTAAAATATGTGTTCAAATCTTGTTAACAATTTAATATATTTTAACAATGTTTCGTAGCATATTCGAGTGAAATTATGTGGCATGATAAAGTGTTAAGCAACGTAAGGCTGCGAAGGGTCGGCGGCCGGCCGGGCGCACGGCGGCGGGCGACTGGCGGCACTGGCGCAGGGCGGATGCGCCGCCCGCCCGGCGCATCCTGCCACCCGCGCCCATTCCCGCACAGCTTCTAGGATCTCGCAAATCTTTTGTGTATCCACGTCTTCACTGTGTGACTTTTCCTATTACCTATTCCCCAAATATTACTTTATTTTATATCCAAAAATATGATTAAGAGATATAAATTCTAAATCTTCTTTAACAAAACTGACTTACTGAATATCATCTTTTACTATGTTCTTACCAAACCTAGTGAAGATATTTTAAAATGTCAATGAGATAAATTTAGTAATCAATACGATCTATTTAGTTGGATCATGTTAATTGGGTCGCAATAAAATGCTAGGAATTAATTAACGATACGTTAATTGTTATCAGCAATTCGCTCGTGAGCAAATGATGAGAATACGCGCTGAAACTCGTTGGAATTCTTCATAAATATTCAAATGAGTATCCTAATTATTGCCATCATACTTATGAAAGGACGATCAAAATAAAACAGTATTTTAATCTTAGAGGCGTTAAAATCTATATTCGAAAGATTTTACCGACACAAACTAACTACACGACGAGAGTTTGCAATATAACAAAATTGAAACAAGAGTTTCAATTTTTGTATTTATTGCAATAAGAGTTCCAATAAATATAATAAATTATCTTGACCTTTAATAAATTGTACTAAGAAAAGTTGAAGAAAATTGCTATGGGAGTATTTCCTAGCAAACAATAATAATGAAATTGACATAAGAAAGGAGGGCCGGCCTACACAAAAATTCTAATAACCTTTGTCGTTACAATATCGGTAAGCACGTAGGCAGTATTAAAGTATACATCGACGCTCTAGAATGGAGACATTCTACGTGTAATTTATTCAAAATACAAAAAAAAATAGTGTCATTTTCAGACAATAAAAAAATTCAGAGGATATGGGAATTGCATTCTTGAGCACATGTTACTTACCTTAATAATTATTTTAATGTTTATTAATATATTATTTTAACGTTTACTTTAATAAATAATATATCAATAAACTCGGGTATGTCATTCGACAATTAATAGTGACAGGTATGTTTATACAAAAACTCTACATGTGGGTTATGGTTATTTATCATCAGTTTTACAAATCGATTCCTCATTTTAAATAGTAAATAAATGTAACAGGATATACGGTAACCATAAAATTAAATAAGCTTTGTTGGATAATCGAATTATCGTTGTATATACTGACCACTAACACATTCTGCAGACGTATTTTTGTTACTTTTGCCTATGATCATCAACCCGTCACTTCCCACTGCTGGGGATGGGTCTCTCAAAACCAGAAGGAGTAGGCCACAATTCGCCACGTTGGTCAAGTACGGATTGCTAGACTTTGCATACCTTTGAGAACTTTATAGATATGTTACACGCATGTAGGTTTCCTCAGGATGATTTTCTTCACCGTTAAAGAAAGTTACAATTTATTTCTAACACGCACTATTTCGAAACCAGAGGTGCTCGGGATTCCAACACAAAACTCCCAAAGTGCGAGACCAGACTTATCACTGTATATACGATAGCTATGTCTACATTCAATTATACACAATATTGAATAGGAGCCCTAAAGTGTAAAGGCTGATCGGTAAAACGGGTAAAAAAGGTGTCGTCGTCCTATACATATTAATTTATCCAGGAAAGTGCTCGATATGAATAATTTTCCTCACTGTTGTCGTTCCCGAGGGAGTTATATATTCTAATGTATGTATATGATAAACAATTCATAAAACGAAATCAATCATCGACTAGACCTGGTTAGATAACAACACTGTTATAATTTACATAAAGAATATAAATTGGAAGAAATTGTCTCTCATTCACACGTTAGTCTTCTTAGGCGTGTCTCGATACAATAACAATGGAGGTGTGGCAGTAATATAGTGGACATAAAGCCGTCGGGAGTCTGCAAGTTACGACTCTCCGCTGGTTGCAAGTGCTTGTGCGTGCGGGCACGACAAATTTAACGGAAATTTATTTCCTTTGTCTTATATTACGCCTATCGCGTCTTGAATAGAGAGATTAATTCATGCTACAAAGCTGAGGTCCGTGGTTGTTTTCTAAAAATAATGTTCGTAGAAAAATTGAGACGAATATTTCGTAACAGCAGGATCACACACAATGCATATAGTGTAACAATAAATTGCACATTGTTTAGAAGCAGCATTCTCGGATGTCAAAGAAATATAAAATGAGAACAGAAAATCAACATTGAATAAAAAGCGTACGTGGTACCGCGATACGGCGTTAAATAATATTAGACCCGATTATTTATAATAATATATAGAAATCCTTAATCTTGTAGAAGGCATTAAGGCCCTGGCGGTTAGATCTTTCCGCACTTGGATACCATAGTAGATTATTCCACAGATCTCCCGTCAGTTGGCAGACAGATATTCGTTTTCAAAAATGGTACATTAATGGGTTGTATTATTTTTCAAGTAACTGGTGTGGCAACCACATCTAGCCAAAGAGTCGTTGACCTGAACAAAACAGCGGAAAACCGTTGGTTGCGGAGATCACACGACCGATTGAAATAGTGTCAATTAGGGGAGACCTATGTTCATCAATTTAAACAAACGCTTTCTGCACTCATAACCCCACATTAGAATATCTACCCTGTATCGAGGGTGCTATGGACACATGCAAGACGAGTGCACATACATCAAGAACCAGAACTGAAATCTAAATTCATCATTTAGATGTCGGTGTGGGCGGAAATCGAACCCAGAATCCTCTGTGTGGCAGACCGGTATGGTTGGTTACCACTGCGCCACGCGGGTCGTCAATGGACCTTAAAAGGTTGATGGATGATTTTTCTATAATAATATAA
>DWKL01000668.1:0-17510 GCA_018249415.1 Phareas burnsi | reverse complement strand
CCCCCCCCCCCCCCTCCCACGAGACAAAAAGATGCTTTATTTACACAAACTCCAATACCTGAAAAATAAGATAATAATGTATGATAATTTTAGAACTGTTAAAGTTTGTAATAACTTGGAAGCAGAATTATAACCTACACATAGTCGTACTAAATTGATACCGAAAGTAATCTAGCTACCGTTTCTCTGGCAAACTCTGGTGTTGATCTCACCGCTTTACTTGCTTAGTGACCCAACGATAATTGTATCCTTAGACACTAAGAGCCGCAACTCATGTCAGTTCTGACTCGACTTAGTCGAGACTCCAAAAAGCGAGACATCGCTTAAAGAGGGCAGGCAGAGGGATCCTCCCTTACTGTTGCATGTTGACAAAATGCATATGAATAAATTACTTATAAGGAGTCAATGCTGTTACTTCGTCCACGTTCCCCCATGTCCATAAGCTTTCACCTACTCTATGATGATGACGCTTATGCTTATGTTCGATTAGTCTCACGTTGACACTTGATTATGGTCGTTATACAGGACACCAAATAATGACACGAAATTGATGTTGTAAGTTAAAAATAACCATATTTAGCTTGATTTTTTTCTATATAATTTTATGGAATCTCAATGGTTTCAGTAATACAGTCTCATATATGAGCATGCCGACATATATGTAGACTTTCCATATCCGTACATTTACCATTAAATATATGAATATAACACTAACGGATGTTTTATGCAATTAAGCGGACTGCATTATAATAGAATACCAATAGATTTCACCGCTAAACGGGTGTTGATACATCGGACAAACATCATTGTACTGTTTGTTTAGAAACAATTCCCCTACGAAACCGCTAATCAAATGAAATTGGGCACGAACGTAATGTATTATGTTGTTGATAAAAAAAGGGTTAATAAACCATTTCTTGACCATTAAAGCTATTTTAATGATAGCCGATTTATCGCTTAAAACGCTGTTAATTCAAAGTGTTCAATTCACGCTTCGTTGTTCCGTGAGAAAGGAAACCCATTATGGTTTCTTAAAGTTTTCGGCGATGTCGTCGGCGATTTAACGCAGATTGCAACAAGTTTATTTTAAATCTTTAGAACAAATCGCAAACAATAGTAGCTTAACAATATTTGATTCAGTAGAAAGTTATTCACTAAGCTAAGCTGCACACATACATATATTCTGATGAATTTGCTTTTGTTGCTCAAACTCATGAGGTGAAGAGCGTGCGAGCTCAATAGCGACTGTTTATAATAAATTCACGAAGTTTTCATAGTGGCGCGCTTACGTCGAGATATAGTTAGCAGATTTGAATTGAACTCGGCGCGGCGACGACCGACGAGCGACAGCCGGCGGCCGAGCAAGTTGCGCTCTTCGCGCTCCCGTCTCCGGCTCCGTTCATTAGATAGTTAACCGACTACCGAATAGTGGATCACGTCCCGCTATCAGGTGCGCCGCAAACAAAACGCTGAATAGAGGCCGGGTTAAACATGCACGACGGGTGTACGGGTATAATTAAAGTTTAGGAGACGCTCACGTCGCCCGTTAACCTCGTTATCGGGCGCTGGAAGTGGGTGAGACGGTGCGGGGCGGGAGCCAGCTTCGGGGTGTGGGGGGGAAACGGGGAAAATCAATGACAGCCGCCGCGCGCCGTCTCACCCCGGCCCGACGCGCTCATCTCGCCACGTGCCGCGGTCACTGGCCCGCCTCGCTCGCCACCGCGCCACTTCATGGACCTCTCCAGCACCCGCCGATTGTTATGATGATGTTACGACACGAACGCACCACCGACTCACCATCGGCACGACAACACTGACCTTAGCTACGGGAATTTTCCCCTTCGATACCACCCTTCGATCAAACGCCGAAGCCAAGAAAGTAGTCAAGTAGGCACTTCATGCGTCTCATAAACGTCGTATGGACGAGTTTATCCGCGCGAGTGACTTAGCATCCGTCAACAACGGTTATAGCTGGGGTGGCTGTGTAACGTAGCCTCGCCGGTTGGGCCGCCCGGTTGCCTTTAAAATATACTCTGTATTAGGTATGTAGGTCGCAGACTGAAATTTGGGTTATCGTTTGGCCGCGTCGATATGCGACACTTCCGCCATGCTGCGAATGCTATGCAGTCGCCAATATTATTGCCCCGCTATGTAAGTTACGTAACCGGGGGCCCCGAATGCCCGATATTGTAGGTCATGTGACGCAGCTCTGACGCATCGATCATGTGTCTGGTGCTTATGCGGCGCGTCGGCGTCGGGGTATCTCGCCTCGAACGGGACGATCGGTCATTTCGAACGCAACCGTACAAATAAACGTAGGCGTTTTATACACCTACACGACGTCGATCGAATAAAGTGTCATGAGATCATGAGACATTCACACTGGCCGCACTTAATTACACGCGGACATTGTGAATACAATGAGTCATAATTATCTAGACGAGTCTGGACGGCGGCGGCATAAAAAACCGGTAGCAACGAACTGCCTAGTCCCAAATCCATGCGTTCGGTACGAATGTTTTATATGAGCGTATCGCGAGCGGTCGTCGATCAATGTCAACCGCATATTTAGGTCAACGTCCGTCAGCCGAATTCCCGCGCTCCTCGGCTCGTCGTTTCCTGTAACGCATGCGACGGGCCTTTTATT
This sequence comes from Phareas burnsi, assembly GCA_018249415.1. Lineage (NCBI taxonomy): Eukaryota > Metazoa > Arthropoda > Insecta > Lepidoptera > Hesperiidae > Phareas > Phareas burnsi. The sequence continues at coordinate 14,863 of DWKL01000668.1, read as the reverse complement.
GTAGCCGCCGCGCCGCCGCTCCGCATACAAGTATTATGTGTCGCTTTCAACTTTTTCATGAGCTTTTTTTTTTGTTGTTGACGTTTATTAGCCTATATATCCAACGAGAATATGATCAAAAGGGAGGATGGATAGTGTCGCAATCAGATTGTTTCGCGTACGAAAAAGAATTCCGATTCCATGTAAATTTTACTAATAAAAATCTTATTATTGTCGTTGGTTACAATTGTCGATGGACGAATTTGCCTTTCGAATATATCAATTGTTATATTGGATAGTTGTCAAATGTCAGTAAATTCGTGGGTGTCGACTTAAATGTAGTTGAAACGATTGTTTATAAATAAAAACTGGGCAACAATAAATCGACGATAAAGAAACACGAGGTGCATAAATAGACCAATTGTTACCACTTTACTGTAGCTAATAAGTACTTGTCACTACATTCATTGACTTCTATTACATATCGTTTGCCTATCGACTATTTTTATATGAATACAAGACCGACAGGCAGATACAGAGTATTGGGTTCTGTTCCCTGAAGACGTGATTGTGTGTTAAATTAAATTAATATAACAATCAAGCTGTTCCCGGCGCAGAGAAGCGACGTGATAGAACATTGGTTCCCGTGAACTTTCTCGTGCAAAATAAGTTCATCCCATCGGTGGGATCTTCGAAAGCCTTGCCAAGTACCGTTGAACTTGAAGGAATCGAATGGAAAAAATATTTTCCCTTGACCTTATCTCGACCTCTTGAATGTCAATGGCACCTTGAAAATTTTCCGTTTTGGTTCAAAACAACGTTGCTAACACTAATTAAAGTAATCGAAACATTAAATATTTAATTCATATTCTATGTTGCTTATAAGGTCTTGCGTGCAGGGCATCTCTGACTATCTGTTCTAAGTTATTTGTCTCCGCCTTTATTGATAGCTGTCATATTAACGCTAAATTTGGATCCAGATCGACTATGTAATTATGTGGCTCCAACCCTTTTTTTACGTCCCACCGCTGGGCACGAGTCTCTCCCCACAACTGGGGAAGAGCTAGGGTATACTCTACCTCGCTGCTCCAATGCGGATTGGTGGAGATATGGGCTAGTGGCCAACACGTATCGAATGTTTCCAAACTGCCCACAAGGCCTCCGATAAGGTTTGACGGCTGCTATTCAATGATAGTAACTGGACCGACAGCTTTATGTGCCCTCCGAAGCACGAAAGCGCACATGAAATTTAGCCACTAGCGGTCACCCTTTCACCTTCCGACCGCGCCCGACGTTGCTTAACTTCGTTGATCGGTTACGATATACGCAAGCCGCGGGACTATGCGCGCTTCATTTCATTATGTGTCTACAGTTAATGTGAAAATAAAAATATTTTTTTAAATATGTTTTTAATTTTAAATACGTGGTGCAGTCTTAAAAAAAAGTTGTTAATCTTTTTTTTGGAATTGTCTAATATGTAAAAATATTTTTACTGAGAATCATTGTCTTTGATTCGATATTTGTGATTTGCACAATTTTAAATATTTCTTCTTATGGAATCTCGTGTTATTCTATTAACATTACTAATAAACATTTATTTTGTATTATATTTTCCAGGATATTCCATACAATATCTTGTGTTGCTAGGTTACTTCTTACTAGGATATTGGTGACATTGATTTCTTGTTATGGTATGATATTTCACACCAGCATATATTGAACCAAAATAAAATTGATTAACGTTTGCTTTTCTCTTGTTCCAGGTATACTATGCTAAGAAGAAGCGGAGAGCGCAACAGTACCTGGGCGACGACGGTTCACATAAGAAGGAGAGAAAGCTATACAATGACGGGTACGACGATGACAACCATGACTACATCATCAAACAGGGGGAGAAGTTCCTCGACCGGTACGAGATCTCGTCGCCGATCGGGAAGGGATCCTTTGGACAGGTGAGCAACTAAATTCCTCTTGATTGTTTCCATTTAAAACAGATGGCGCGGAATGAACTTCGACCTGAAGCTGGTGTTCAGGATTCCAATCCATGGCAAATACCAGGAAAACGCATGCATATTGACAGCAACCGTCGTTACGTCCTGCTGCTCCGATGCGGATTGAGGGAGAGGTTTTGATATTAATATTTTTAAATCGATTGACTTAATGAAAAGCCATTGTGATTATATGATTCTTTATAAATTCGCGAATGTCTAATGTTATTGCTAATGTTAATTCCAGGTTGTGAAGGCGTACGACCACGAGGAGCAGTGTCAAGTAGCGATAAAAATAATTAAGAATAAGAAACCCTTCCTAAACCAGGCACAAATAGAAGTCAAGTTACTAGAAATGATGAACAGAGCGGACGCTGAAAATAAGTATTATATAGGTGAGTCTTTTTAACTTTACACATGCATGCAGCAAAATTATGATTGCCTTTGAGAAGTGGTCACAAACGTAACTGACCAACCAACGGCCGTTTAAACCAGATGAAACGTTCCAGGTTTAATCTTTGGTCAAACATAAAAATGATGAAGTTAGATAGATACCTTTTCTGGGATTGGAGTGTGATATATTTATTTTTGTGTGTCTATTGCATATCCGATACCCTGACTAAAACAGTCCAAGCATCTCTGTAAGGTAGAAATAGATGAAGATGTTCGAACAATAGAGTTGTAATATTTCATTAATTACTATTTTACCAACGTCTTAAAATACAAGTTACAAAATTTAAATTAACATAAGAAAACTTATCTAACTATTAAAATGATACCGAAATAATTTGATCAGTAAGAAGCGGTTGCCGTTATAGCATTGTTTTGGTTAATTTTATATTAAATAATATCGCTCCAGACAAGTCAATAATAGAATCAAAGCACAATGCTTGAAATTGTAAACCATAATTTCAGTTATTGTATATATAAGAGCGCTTGAAGACCGTGCGAAACAGTCACGCCGGTTCGAGTTACAAAATTGAATCTATTCGTTTCCGAATGTTATATAATTAGCTAATTGTTTCTGTATTGTTTTAATCTTTTTGTCTTTATGTTTGCTGACATATTGTTCTCATCGCTCTCCTCAAATTGAGACAACGTATATAGATTGTGGAGTGATGATAGCAATGGGTTATATTTAGTCTTTTGATCGTATCAATTTAAACAATAATAAACACGTCCGTCATACTAATACATGAAATAAAATAAAATGATTTTCGATTTTATAAACATTTGTAACGAAATGATGGACGAATGGACGTTATTTCGTATTTTCGTACGTACTTGTGTATGTTATTTGAATGTGATCCTCGTGTTTGACTTACAAATTTCTCAAAAATAAATCGGGTTTTTTTTTCAATGTACATCAGCCAACCGAAGTTCGCTCAGATTTTATAACATAAATGATATAAATATTAATAATAATATCTTATGTTTTTATTACGGTTGCAATCCAATTTATGTGTCATTGGTGGGGACGGGTCCCTTCCGACATCTAAGGGAGGCCCGGACTATATTCTGTATCGAGCCGACTACAGATTGATTTTTATTATGGCTGCAACCCTTCTTTGTATCCCATCCTCTGAGCACGAGTCTCTCCCCACATCTGGAATAGGCCTAGGGCAAACTCCACCACGCTGTCCCAATACGGATCGATGAAATAAGGGTTAGTGCCCAACCAGCGTCCGCCGTTTTCAAACCGTTCCTAAGGCCTCCGAAAAAATTGAACGACTGGTATCCAACAACAACAACCGGGACCGACAGCTTAACGCGTCTGAAGCACGAAAGCGCTCACGAAATTTTTGCCACTAACGGTCACACATCCAACTCGTGACCTCGTCCGACGGTGCCTAACTTTATAATTTTTTTTTATGTTCTTAGACTAGCAAACGACCGTTCAGGCCACCTGATGTTAAGTGATCACTGCAACCTACGGACACATACATTTAACCTCAAACAAAACTGAAGTTCTGTCTGAGGTCGTACATAGATGCGTCACTACTCCTGAGGACTAAGATGGTCGCCTCACTGTAAGTGTGCTCGGAAACCGCGCCTCTTCAATCGAAACTCAAACTGTTTCACGGCGGATTACGAGGGTGGCGGTGGTATTTCCCCGGATGAACTATAGTTCTACCACCTCTCAATGCGTCTCTTATTACTAGTTAATTCTTAATTATGTTATGTTTGTTTTACAGTGAAACTCAAACGTCACTTTATGTGGCGAAACCACCTGTGCCTAGTGTTCGAGTTGCTCTCGTACAACCTGTACGATCTGCTGCGCAACACCAACTTCCGCGGCGTGTCGCTCAACCTAACGCGCAAGTTCGCGCAGCAGCTGTGCACCGCGTTACTGTTCCTTAGTCAACCTGGTGAGTGTGTCTGCTGTGTTGCTCACCGTATACAACTGCCCTGCCGTATGGCCGGAGTGTTAGTTGCACTACTGGTGGCGATTGCATACGTTGCGTACATGACTGTTCAGTGGCCGTTACAGCCCAGCGTATGGAACGACTTAACGTGACAGTTCGCCCAGCAGCTAACGCAGTGTTAATGTTCCTTAGTCAATCTGGGGAGCGTGTCCGTTGTGCAGCCATTTGCACAACTGTCATACTTGTTGCCAGAGTATAAATTTTACCAGTATTCACTGCGTACGATTGGTACCTGACTGTTAAGTGAACATTTTCTCAGCGTTACTGTTTCTTAGTCAATGTGGCGAGTATGTCCGCTGCGTGACTTTCAGTACACCGGTCCGACCCTTTGCCAGATTATAGGTATTAGTATACTAATAGTGATAAACTATGCTGTACATCCGATTGTTAAGTGGCCATTACTGCCCAGCGTGTAGCTCGATTTAACGTGAAAGTTCGCCCAGCAGCTTTGCACAGCGTTACTGCTCCTTAGTCAATCTGGTGAGCGTGTCCCCTGTGTTGCGTTCGGCGCAACTGGCTGGCCTGTCGCCATACTATAAGTTATAATTGTAGTAATAGTACTGATCGTATGTCCTGTTCACGTGGCTACTGCGGCCCAGCTAGTAGTTCAACTTAGAGTACAAATACGAGTCTGCGCTACTTTACTGTTTCTTAGTCAATTTAGTCATTATGTCCGATGTGTTACTCGGTACAATTGCCCCGACTGTAGCCAGACTAGGTTGTAAAAATAGTGATTGTACATGCCGTCTACTTGAGTATCGAATAGCCACTACGGCCCGCAGTATAACTCAATTTAAGGCGCGAGATGTCTCGACCATTATGCACCCCGTTACTGCTCCTTGGTCAATTTGGTGAGAGTCTATGTGGTTCTTCGTAGAGCCGATCCATATGTGGTCAAAGTTAATGTTATTATAATATTGTTAAGTTACAATTGCAGGCCATATGTATTCGATATATTTATGTTTCTAATTCTATCAAATTTATTGTTATAAGTTGTAAATAATAATTATGTTACTTTTGTTTTCAGAACTAAATATAATTCACTGTGATCTTAAGCCGGAAAATATCCTCCTATGCAACCCGAAGAGGTCAGCGATCAAAATTGTTGACTTCGGCAGTTCGTGTCAATTAGGTCAAAGGGTGAGTGTTTTATTTATAAACATTTTTACTGTACTATCTATCTATTAATTTTGTACAAATGTACTATGTATTATGTACTATATAAAACTACTTGCCCATCTTAATTATGATATGTTCTCTCCAAGAATTATATGTCTATCTATCTCTCTCTTTCAATAGGCTATGTAGATTATTTCAACAGAACTCGTCACTCACATAAAATCGAGTTACATGTCTCTTCGCAAAGTCATGCTTAAGTAGGGCCGCGTGCATAAATTAATAAAATAATCTATAACATTAGTTGAACCTTGTCGGCAAAATCTTTAGTTGGGGGTTTAAATACTACGGTTAACCGCGTTTGTCGCTAGTCCGTCTCTCCGTTAGCTCATCTTTAGGGCGCTTTCAAATGTACCTTAATGGTACAATACTGATCTTTATTTCATTTAAATTAGGTATACGGTAAGAGAGCTGTGAAGAGCTTCAGATATCTCCAGTTTTAAGTGTATGGTTAACATGCACGTCTGTATAGTGCGTTGCAACCAAGTAAAACATTTATTTAACGTAACCAAATCAATAATTACAGTGATATAATGTTATCATGTGCTCGAAGCAGTGATAGCCTACTCTCGTGTTGAGTGTCCAGGGTTCGACCCCGCACGCACCACAAATTTTATGAAGTTATGTGCGTATAGGAAATTAATTATCACTTGCTGTAACGACGAAGGAAAACATCGTGAGAAAACTAATACATTTGAGAGGTCTCTATAAAGTTCTCAATGTGTGCGAAGTGCATCAAAACGCATTTGGCCAGCATGGTGGTCTATGGCTTAATCCTTTGAGAGAGAGCCGGCTCGTGCCCAGCAGTAGGACAGTAATGGATTAATGACGGACCAAACCAAACGTCCCGCAAAGGAACCGACCGACAAAACAATATTGTAATGATCCCGTAGTAGTTAGTATCTCGGATAGGTAGTCCCTTATCGGAACGTATACGCTATTCACACCATTTATTGGCCCGCCACGCTTGTGTGTAAGGGCTCTCAGCCTCCGTCGGTGCCGAGCTATACGATATACGATATTACGGTATTAAACTTCCTCTATTGAAGTTCGGCGCAACGGTTCATTTATTAATCAACATCGCAATATGATAGACTCGGCGCGATGTATTACATTCGCCGGAGGTGTTCCCCGAATATCGAATCAGATTACGTTGACGGGATATTTCTATGAGCGCTTTTGTAGGGGGGCGGGGAAGTGGGGGGGGGGTATGACTTAGTAGTTTTAAAAAGTTTTTATTTATTCTTTTTTCTTTTTATTGTTATGTTCGTACGTTGTGTCAAAGAATCTAAGTATCACGTGGAGTTAACACATAACAATAGATCGTATAATATAATATTTTATCGCGTGGAATAGGTTAATATGTGGTGGAACTACAGTTAGTCCAGGGAGGTACCACCGTCGTCGTCACAATGCGCCGCGTTGCAGTTCTCGTGTTTCGGTCGAACGTGTGTGGTTGCCGGGTACACTTACAATCGAGGCGACCGTGTTACTCGTGAGGAGCAATAACACATCTACGTACGACATAACATAGGACTTCGGTCCTGTTTGAATTACGGCGTTGATGTCCATGGTCTCTAGTAACCACTCAATATCCACGTGGCTCTTCTTATGACATAAAAACCGTAGATATGATGTTTAGATATAAACGATTACTAATTATTGTTTATTTACATTTTTATATATAAGTTTGTATATAATTACAATATATATACACATACGCACACTCGCGCGCGCGCACACACGCATACACATATACACACACGCATACACACATACACACACACACACACATAAAATATGAACTACTTCGGGCATTGCAAATCAAATGCAATATCGGCAAGCCATACCAAATTTACTCGTGAATTTTGTACTTTACATACAGTTCTCGATTAACAAAGCCCGTTCGCGATATACGCTGTATACTGTTCATATAAATGATATCGGGTCCTTCTGATTCAGCGGCCGGCGGGGCACGGGCTATCGGGAATTGCGCGTTAAATATTATATTAATTTGATTACATTACCGAGACCTCGTCGGCGCCGTCAACGTATATGATGTACGGTACGTTTATTTTATTGGCGTTAGGACCTCTATCGGCCGATAGCGCGGCAATTAATTAGACTAATTGAGAGCGAAGTGCGACGTTCCGTTGCTACGGTTGAACCGTTTTGGTCGCCTGTTATCCTCGTTGTCTATTGCTCAATGTTTTGTGTATGATGTAGCTAATGGGTGGTGGGTACGTACATTGGTTGCTTTGGCGCTTCGGTAATTGGAGTTGCCGATGATGGCGTGAATGACGAATGTGTCATTCTATAAATAGAATTATGGCGTACTCCATAAAACATTTTGGAGCGTAAATTATACTGACGTTAGTGTTATTAGGATGTTATTTTGTTAATTTTAGCATGTTACGATAATTTGTTGTTTTGTGAATATCGTTGACGACTTGAACACGGGTCCCGGTTCGATTCCCGGTCGTGATATCTAAATTATAAAAATGTGTATTTTATTTCGGTTTGAAAACATCCGGTACACTTGTCGGACACAAACACATGTCTCCACCGATCCGCGATCGAACAGACTTACAACGCTTACAAGTGTACCCGGCAACCACACCTCTCCGACCGAAACACAACTTTTCTAATTCGTGTGTGTATGTGTGTTGGAGAGGTTTGGTTTTCGAGTACACTAACAATGTGGTTACTATATTAATCTTTAGGAGTGGGAACGCATCGACCTACGACCTCAGATAGGACTTCAGTCCTATTTGAGGTTAGATGGGGATGTTCATGGTCTGCACCGGCCACTTAACATCAGGCGACCTGCACGTGCGTTTGCTACTCCTCTCACATAAAAAATGCATTGAATTACACGGAACTTGATTGCCTTAGACTTCACTAAACCATAAAACAAAGAATTTATTTCCGATCCTCATTGCAGATATACCAATACATCCAGTCGAGGTTCTACCGGTCGCCGGAGGTTCTCCTCGGGATACCGTACGACCTGGCGATCGACATGTGGTCGCTGGGTTGTATATTGGTCGAGATGCACACGGGCGAGCCGCTCTTCAGCGGAGCCAACGAGGTCGACCAGATGAATAAAATCGTCGAGGTATTGGGCATGCCACCCGACCACCTCCTCGATCAGGTATGTTATCTTTTTTTATACATGTATATTTATATAGCGAAATAGCATGTAGGCCCTCGTAATCCGCCGTGTTTTGGTTTGAGGAGTGCTGTTGTCGGACACACTTATGGCGGGGCGACCATCTTAGCCCTCAGCAGTGGTCACGCATTTACGCACAACCTCAAATAGAACTCCACTTTTGTTTGAGATTAAATGTGAGAGTCCATGGGCTGCAATGACCATTTAACATTTGGTGACATGCACGCTCGTTTGCTGCTCTTCTAATATATATATAAAAAAACACCTGATGTTATTTGGTAGTCCAGCATATGTATGGACATCAACATCTAACCTCGAACAGGACTGAAGTCCTATCTGGAATCGGTACGCAAATGCGTTACTACTGAGGCGTAAGACAATCGTCTCAATTGTAAGTGACTGTACCTGACAACCACATCTTTCCGATTGAAAATTAAAGAGTTGCATCTTTCCGGCTGAAAATTGCTTCACGGCGGATTATGAGGGCGGCGATGGTGCCCGGTATAGTTAAAGTTGTACTACTACTGCATCCGAGCACTTTTGCTAATTGTATGACACAAGTAGAAAAAGTGCTTACATGCATGTCTATCTGTAAATGGTCACAGCCGCCGATGGACAGTCGTATTCTTCCCTAAATTATTATTATTTCTGTTCAGTCTGTTTCGGTCTGTTTAAAATTCTGTCTTAGGTTGACTACAGATGCATTGTGCTACCTCTAAGGATCAATTGGGAAAGCCTCATTCATATGATTTTATCTCCATTACCTCATTACCTTTGAAACCAGCAACACTGTGTGTAAACCAGCATCTGTGTTATAATATCGAAATAGACGTGGTAGTGGCGCTTCCGGAGTCCCCCCCCCTCCCCCCGACTGGTACTACCACCTTTATATCGGTATATAGTAAGTAAAATCGGTGATAGTTTAGCGGTATATTTTCATTCTCTCACGCTGAAGATTCGGGGTTCGAATCGTGAGCACGCTTCTCTAAGTTTCGATGTTAAATGTTTATTAGATATTAATTTTCATTTGGTTTACGGAGAAGGAAAACGTGAGGATTGATTGACATACGTGGCTGAGGGTGAGCCATAAAGTTCTTAAAGATGTTAAGTTTTACCTATATGTACTTGGCCCGCGTGGCGGATTATTGTGTAACCTTTGTAATTCTAAGAGAAGATCCATGCCCAGTATGGGGACAGAGATAATGTAAATCTCAATATCAGTGAAGTTTCGCTCTGGACACATGCCGGCAAACGTTTTTGGATTTCTAATGAGAAGAGCAACGACAAAATTGTTGTAAATGTACAGATAAGTTCAAAATCATCTGGCGGAGTGTGTCCACTATCGAATGAGGAGAGATGCTTTGATGAAGAATGTTCAAAATCATTTGACGGTTTGTGATCATTGTCGAATAAGAAGACATTTCTTGGTGAAGATTTTTCAAAATTATTTAACGGGGTGTGTTTGCTGTCGAATAAAGAGAGATGCCTTGATGAAGAATTATAGCAAAGATGCCGACAGATATAGTGGCAGTGGTCATGTTCAATTATAAATTGAATTGATAATACACTGACGATACTGACACAATATTGATCTTATCGAATACACATAATTTTGTGATTCAATTATGTGACGGTCATTGTATAAGTCGTAACAATAAGTACCGACGTACCCCCGCATGTAATTGTGTAACTGTTCTTAATGGAGATAGTTTGACCCACTTACATTGTTATTGGTATTGAAAGCGAGTTCAATTATGTATAAGTTATAATTAACATTTCAGACGACTTAATTGATATAATTCATTCAATTTTAACCAAATTGATGAAATCATTTGTACACTAGTAATCTTTATACAAATTTAATCAATACTAAGGTCAATTCACGGTATAATTATTGTTTGTGATTAGAAGGTCGCCGGTTTGATGACAATTTCGAGGGGCAAATGTAATTACTTGTGAGCGCCGTCTATATATATATTTTTATTCTTAGTATGAAATAAACATATACACTACTATTTATTCTGACTACTATTTATTCGGGAGCATAGCATTGTTCGCTGATTGGCTTGGATTGATCCACTTTGGGTTGGATCGATTGACGTACGCTGGATTAGCTTGGACGAGCGCTGTATGACGAGTCTGTTTGATTATTAAGTCTGTGGCATATCACATTGTAATGAATGAAAATTCCAAATGACGTGTAATGTGTTATTTACTTTATGTGTTATTATTGCAATACGTGTCAATGGGAATATTATTGTTTCAGGCTCACAAAACTAGAAAGTTCTTTGACAAATTACCAGCCTCCGAAGGTGGAGGTTACGTATTGAAGAAAGTCAATGGAAAGGATGGGAGGTGAGTTTGAAAAAAAGTATATATTCATTGATGTATAGAAAATACTCTTTTTATATATATGCAATATGATGACGTATTTGAAAACGCTCGCTGCGTTCAGGATTCACCTTTAAAATCTTTCGCTTCGTTTTGGATTCAAAACAGATCCCTCTATCTGATCTCGGTCGGTTGATTCGGCATTAGTGCGTTTGCGCGATTCGATTTTAGTTGAAAAAAATGTGGCACGTCATATGTACCAGCGCGCTGACTAAGATAGTCAAACTCAACTCATGAGTATAACACTCCCTACGATGGAACACTTGATGGCAGACCGCTCCCGCTAGAACTTCTGGCCAGCGTGATGGAGTATAGTCTAATCCCTCTCATTTTGAGATGTGACCAGTGCCCAACAGTGGGACTTTAATGGGTTCATGAAGATGATGATAATGATATTATGTAAATCGCTTCACAAACGGTTCAAATAGGTTTCGATTAGGCAATTGGATCGATTAAAATCGATTCGTGTGAGTGTACGTGCGTGGTCGGTCGTACAGTACAGTAGAGTGTCGTGTCGTGTTGTAGCGGCTACAGGAAGTACCGCGCGGCGGGCACGCGGCGGCTGCACGACATCCTCGGCGTGGAGGGCGGCGGGCCGGCGGCGCGGCGCCGCGGCGAGCCCGGACACTCCGTCTCCGACTACCTCAAGTTTAAGGTGAGTTGAGGGCGCCACTTGTGACGTTACTCATTGCTTTCTTTTTACAAATGTATAGATATCCGATTCGGATTACACTAAGTTTATATTAAGTTAGTAGAGCCACTAACGACATTAGTGTCTTTCGCCAAAAAGTGGGTATGACATCGCAGATAACCTAAATTCAAAGTTTCTTAAAACTTTTTTCAAACCTTACAAATAGTCAACCCCCACTTCAGGTAAGAGTATCCTCTCAGGGCTTTTCCGAGTCCAGAGAGATACCTGCGCTCATTAAAGGGATATAATCGGGCAGTTACATGTTACAACAACATCTTGATTCCTCTAAAAAATATTCTTATATTTCACATACATTCGATCTTTTTTACCGAGTACCAAACGAGAATGAAGGTCAGTGCACTGCCGCCCATGGTCATCCTTAATCAACCTTAAATAAGATTGAAGTCCTGCCTGAAGTCTGCTAGAGACGCGTTGCTACCCTTGAAGACTAAGGTGAAATATCTCATGTAAGTGTCACACCCTTCAGACGAGTACAAGGCAGCATTAACGCTACTGCTAATTACAACTGTTTGGAATCTCTCGCCTGTCTTTTTTACTCACAGCATTCAAAACAGAAAATGGCCGCATTTTACACTGTTGTTATGTGATGCGTGTCGGCATTCCACTGCGAAGATTTCTACCAGCCCCATAATGCATTCGTCTTACGTCCAACGTCTATCAATTAACCATTTCGCTGACCAGTATCATTAAACCACGATTTCTAGGACCTAATCCTGCGCATGCTCGAGTACGACCCGAAGCAGCGGGTGACGCCGTACTACGCGTTGCAGCACAACTTCTTCAAGCGCACCGCCGACGAGGCCACCAACACGCAGCAGGCGCAGCCGCAGACCCACCACCAGCACGGTGAGATGTCGCTCGTGTAGGCCGAACGCGCGCACTCCGCGTACTTGCCGGCGCGGAACTTGACCTCCGGTTCATGTGACAGTGGCTCTCCGGTCCACTTGCGCTAGGATCGTGAGTATACGGTTGTTCGGGAAGTGATCTCGTTGTCTTCCCAGCGGAGGAATAAATTGTATTGTTCCGCGGGTAGCTTCACACTTGAGCTGCACAATGCTTATATATTTCGATAGCTGATGTAACAAGACTTGCTTGGGAAAAAGTTCGATTGATTCTATAGTAGTTCTTGGTTGGTACCCTTTGAAATATGGAGAGTGAAGAGTAGCATTTTAAGCGTTTTTTGATTTTTTACTGTTAAAAAAGTTAAAATGTTCCAACAAGAAAAATATGTCCAATGGGTATGGAGTGCAAACATGCTGCTGCTAGATACCTGGCAAAAGATCTGAACGGACAATAAAATATTCAGTCACTACAAGGAAATCATCTTTCATTTGCATAAAAGAAAACGAAATTACCTTCCGTACAACCTAATAGAATGTCAGGGGCGTAACTAAGGATATAAGGGATAACTGGGTATCCTGAGGGGTATCTAGAGATACAGGGGCGTAGTTTGGAATGGAGGGAGACATTAGGGATATAGCGTAGATGTATATATAACAAGGAACTAGGAATGTACCTATGGAGATAGGAGCGTGACTTGTAGGTTGAAACTGCAATAAAAATAGGGGAAAAATGAAACAAGCTATCTAGATTTGATAGCCCTTTGCCCAGCTAACCGTGTAGATTTTTTCATGGAAGCATATTTACATTGATCCCATACTCGATGGTGGAAACATTGACCCTCAGAAAATGAAGAAATAGGTGATGTAAGGGATCTGAGAGTATGTATATTCAATACTTTATTTTTTCCGTTTGAAGATTACCAAATGAGCACGCAGACCACCTGCTGTTAAGTGGTCATTGCAAACCCACATTTAACCTCAAACAAAACTGAAGTTCCATCTGAGGTCGCACGTAGATGCGTTACTACTCCTGAGGTCTAAGTTGGCCGCCTCGCTGTAAGCGTGCCCGGCAACCGCACCTCTCCGGTCGAAACACAAAAATTGCTTCACACCAGATTATGAGGGCATTACATGTAAAAACGAAGAAGTTAAATAAAGCTAGTTCGAGACCCCATCAACACACTGAAGGTATGGACAAAGCCTCCAACACTCAGCAGGCGCATCGCCAAACGCAAACATGCCGTAGTTACGGCTATCGAACTCGTTTCAATGGGTAGTTATAGGGGATAAGCCTCGTTCGACGTGGCTATGTTTTTTTTTATAAACTACAAGTTGCTAAGAAGCGTACACATATCCATATGATGGTAAATGGCCAGTGCCGCCCGTGGATATTTGTAAGTAATCCCAAGGTCACAGATGCGCCGCTACCCTTGAAGACTAAGTTGGAAGATCTCGTGTCTCCGCACGCAGCTTTACGCAGCATGCAGCACGTTTACCGCTGCTATAAGACACAAAAATACGGAGATGACTCTAAAGTCTTTTATTTCAAGACTTTTAGTTAGTACATAAGAAAACAAGGCTACAATTTTGTTTAACGAGACAATATCTGTGTTAAGCAACACTGGACACTGCAGCTCATGAACATTTGCACCAGGGGTGATGCATAGATTCATTGGCATGGGTTTATATTTGGGGAAATAGGACAGGGGACGCGTTATTTTCACTGGTAATTGATCTTAGAACGTGCTCAAAAGCTTAGAACGCAGTGCCACGAACACTAGTACCACAAGAAAGAAATCGGTGTGGCGTTAGTACTACCATTTTCCAAAATTATAACACTGTATTTAATGTTTGTTTGAGCCATTAAAAAATATGTCAATATAATAATAATCTGCGTGAGATTACTATCATATTTTTGAATGAGTTGGTCGTTTTTAATATTAATTTTATTTAATAAAAAGATAGTCATACTGCAAGCGGTTCTGTACTAACATCACTTAATTCAAAATATGTTTAGGTATAATCTATGGCCCTATATTTTATATGAATACTTAAATAACAATTATATTTACCATCGGTAGTCATAATAGCCTGAAGCTCTAGGTAAGATCTAAGTTAGGTAAGATCTAAGTTAGGTAAGATCTAAGTTAGGTAAGATCTAAGTTAGGTAAGATCTA
>DWKL01000667.1:0-17516 GCA_018249415.1 Phareas burnsi | reverse complement strand
AGTGAACATTTGACGCAAGTTTACCATAACAGTTGAGTTCAGACAATTTTGATAGTTGATAGAGCTATAGTTCGACAGGGAAGAAGGTGCCATCATAATCCGCCGTGGGACAATTCTTGTTTCAATTGGAGAGGTGCGGTTGTTGAATATGCTTAAATTCGAGACGACTATTTCAGTCCTTAGGAGTAGTAATGCATCTACGTACGATCTTAGACAGGGCTTCAGTAGTGTTAAAAGTTAGATGTTGGTATTCATGGTTTACTGTAACCACTTACATAAGAGATAAACATAAAAAAGTATGTTACTTTGTTGTTGAATAATTATTTTATCAGTGAATTCAGATAAAATTGCCTCTAGTAATATTCTTTGAAAACTTGTTGTTCTAATTCAGCGAAACACAAATATTATTTTGAACAACTTATTAATTACAATTTAATCTAATTAGGTTCCTTTATGCTGAGTTTTTTGTTCTGCCGTCCTTAAGCTAAAATTCCGTTAACCAATATCTAGCCTATTTGAAAACTTGTGGTTTTCGTAATGTATAAAATAAAAATGCACAGTTTCACTATTCAAAAGTCTCCCACTAGACCTAGTTCTGATACCTCAAACGTTTGCATATGACGTTTAATTATTAAGTCAATTATTCTAAAGCTACATCTCAATTTTTTCTCAAATTACCCTCTTTTTGGCCTTTAATTTAAAGTAGTTTTGGTATGTAACGGCATTATAGCTTAAAGACGGTATAGGGTAAGTAAGAGGGTATCTTAACAAATATTGAGGATGGTTGTCTATAATTATGAATATACGCGCGCTTGGTATGGTGACGACATACTATACTATACTTTTTTGGTATAAAAGGGGGGTAATCGGTGACCTTGTAACACAGTCATCTTACAGTTTCGCTAGAGTTTTTATTGACGTCCGCGTATAGTTAACATCCAATTTTGTTTTAATTTTAATGTTGTTACGAGCGGGCCTGCGCGAAATCACCTCCCATGTGTTTACATATCAACTTATCCTTTGTACAGTCAAATCTGTTCCATGTAAACAAGGTTTTGATGGTGTGTAAGTGAAATTTGATTGGCTCGGTTTTAGTTGGATGTTGTGGGATTATTGGATTTAATTTGTATGGTTGCTTGATACAAGCGTTCATATAGACCGTAGGTACATACATATATATAAATTTAACATGTATAACTTGATTTTCGCGCGTGGCTTCGTTTGCTTTGAGATATGAAGCTTATTTTTGGCTCTGAACATCTGATATTTTGGACATCTGTAACCCACTCTATATGAAATAGCTGAATCGATCTCACATTTGTTGTTATAATACTTCGTAGAGTAAATATTATTTAACTTTGATTTTGTAATTACTGCTGGGCACGGGTCTCCTTACAACTGGAGGACTGGGGCATATTCCACCACGCTGCTCCAATACATATTGGTGGAGGTGGAGGAAATATAATTTATTTATTTTAACCTTTATGTACACATAAGAAACAAACAAATTACTTAATTTACATCGATTTTGGGGTTGATTGATTACCCCCGAGGACCAAGATAGAACGCCTCGAAAGTGAATCTGTCCAACCACTGCCTGTAAACCTGAACACGACAGCGTTACCCTGCTGCTATGCGGCAGAAATAAGTGATCGCTGCGGACGAACCACGAGAAGATTTATATTAAAATACTCTTTTCCAGTTTACAAAAATCTCCCAATCTCACCCCAACCACGCCACAACCCTTTCTAATCACATGAACACGAAATAATAAAAATTCATAGGATCAGATGGGTGTAGAAAATACATCCCCCATATTAAAAAGCGACAAATCGAATAATGTGTTATAATATTTATTGTAAATATAATTAGGAATAATATATTGCTTTGGGGCTAGGATTTCAATATAGTAAATTGACAAAGTTTAGGGTTAAAGTTGATTTGCATAATTTTTAAAACGGTTAAACAACAAAATGGCGCGTTTATTCATGTACGCTTGACGCAAGTTATAATTATCAATCGTGACTATTTTTAATGTTTGAAGAGTTGCAAACGAGCGCGCAGGGTACCTGATGTTCAGTGGCCACTGCAACCCATGGACACCCGCATCTAACTTCAAATAGGACTGACGTCCTGTCTAAAGTCGTGCGTCAATAGTACTGAGGACTGAGATGGTCGCCTCGCTGTAAACGTCCTACAACCGCACCTTCATCCGAAACACAACGATTGCTTCACGGCGGATTATAATGGTGGTGGTGACACTTTCCCGGACGATCTGTAGTTGTACCACCTACCGTACTATTGTTGATGTAAAACAATTTAAAATACAATTTTGCAATTTATTTGTTAACAAGTGTTATTTATCAATTAGGTAATTCTTAAACGACAAAACCAAACTATGATATAATATTGTACGCCCATATGTGTCGGGGTAATAGAGGACATGTTATTATAAAATTATATTGAATTCCTATTATATTCATTTTCCACAAAAAAATATAATAAAAAAAAAGAAAAAAATAACAAATAAATTAAAAATGGTAGTTACATAAAATAAAAAAAGACATTATTGTATAACAGTTAGTACCAAGCGCGTATCTCTACGGTAATATATCCAGGGATAGCTTAGTGATTGAGATTCTGGTCTCTTACGCCGAGTGTCCGAGCTTCGAATCCCGCACGCATATCTGATTTTTGGAAGTTATGTGTATATTAGAAAGTAATTGTCATTAGTTTTATTGTTTTTTTTTATACATCTTAAACTAAGGGTTATACAGAGCGAACTTAATGCCTCTCTACCAGTCTACCCCAGGCTTTGCTAAAAATATGTGGCAGGCATAAACATAAAAAATACATTAGCATTAAAAATGAATATATAATCTATTATATATAATTCAAGTGTCATGATGTTTATCCGGGATGAACTCCTAAACTAAATATCGGATTCTAACGTTTTTTTTAAATGTATATTATGTTCCAACTTGAAAGATAAGATAGCTTTTATTCAGTTTTTTTTCTCTCCTTAACAATACCAATTATAATATCTAATAATTAAACGAAATACAAGAAAGACACTGTACCGCGTTGCCGGGTCTGCTAATATGGATGGATGGATGCTGGATAAAGGATGAATGAAAACATCGTGAGTAAACCGACATATTTGAGAGTTCTTTGTAAAGTTTTGGAAGGTGTGTGAAGTCTACCTATCCGCAATTGGAAAGCGTGGAACACTATGTTCTAACCATTCTCCTTCTAAAAGGAGACCCGTGCTCTGCAGTGGGGCATTAATCGGTGGATGATGATGAGTAGGCTATGTTTTTATCATGAGCTGATGATCTTGGTATGAATACCAGGACATAGTCATGAAATCATTGCAACGTCATCGGGTCATACGGGTGCGAAATTGCTAATTATTCGCATATCTAGAAACGGTTGAAAATTTAATCGGCAGATTCGATCACTTTGATAGTTATTTACAGCTCAATTAAAGCGTGTTACTAATGTAGCTGTAGCTCCAACCCTTTTTATGTCCATATGCTGGGCACAGGTCTCTCCTCACAACTGGTGAAGGCCTAGTGTATACTCCACCACGCTGCTTCAATGCCGATTGGTGGAGATACGGGTTAGTGGCCAACCCGTGTAGAACGTTTTCAAACCGCCCACGAGGTTTAACGACAGCTATCCAATGATAACCGGGACCGACGGCTGTACGTGCTTTCCGAAGCACGGAACCGCACATGAAATGTAGTCACTAGCGGTCACCCATCCAACATTCGACAGTGACCGACGTTGCTTAACTTCGTTGATCGGTTGTGATGTACGCAAGCCGCGGGGCGCCGTACGCATACATATGTCACGAAAATATGTATGTGATTTTATTTGCTTGTCTAAAGTCTATTATAAATTACATAAATAAGAAACGTTCCCTACATTAGAACTCTGTATATTGAAATCTACATGCACCAACACGAAGACAATTACACAAATATCCAGACCCCCGATAAGAAAAAAATTAAAGATATATGAATTAATATCAAACAGTAGGATCTTCTATATGGAAGGAACTATGGCCTGATTACACACGATTACACAAATAGCCAGACCCGGAATGGAAATCACAATTCGTCAATTGGACTTCTGCCCGACCGCAGATCGAACTCGGTACCCGCTGCGTGTCAAACAGACGGATTGTGGGCATTTGTCCTTATATCCGACAGTGGGATATATAATAAAATATAATTTATTGCCTTCGATACTACAATTTAAACTAAAAAAAAGACAAAGACGTCAAGGCAACGTGGCGTGTCTCAGCTGTTGCTACATGGGTTTGAGACCTCATGAAGCGCTGTTTTTCAGCCACCCCCGACTCCCTTAGATCTGTGTATATCAATAGTCCGCTGCCGTTACGTTCAACAGTGGGATATATCAATGCACAACACAGAGCAATCACATAAATCGAGCACGGCGTCAGGATCGCAATTATTTGGCGATTAGGGACGTGATAGTGATATATCGATGTCGATAAAATTGGGATAACGATAAATCATCTTACCGACGATTCTGTGCTGTTTGTTTTTGTAACGCGTTGTATTTAGTTAAAACATTATCGATACACCTGATAGAGATTGATGGTGGATAAATAGATGACAAAATCAAGCTGGGAAATTGGTATTCAGTTTAATTTTTGACGACCCGCGCGGCGCAGCGTTTACCATATCGGTCTGGTACGCAGGTCCCGGATTCGATTCCCGGTCGAACAGCTATTTAAATGATAAATAACTACACCTGGGGACTAAGACGGTCGCCTCGCTTGTAAGCTTTTATAGGTGGTAGAACTACAGTTCGTCCGGGGTGGTACCACCACCGCTCATAACCCGCCATGAAGCAGATCACAATCACAAGCACAATTCAAATAAAAAAGGGTTTTTATTCAAAGTAGACTTTGCTATGAAGCGGTGATAGTATAGTGGCTTCGGCTTCTCACACTGAGTGTCCTGGGTTGTAATCCCGCACGCACATCTGATTTTTCGAAGCTATGTGCGTATTACAAATTAATTAACACTTGTTTTCACGGTGAAGAAAAGCATCTACCTACACATCTAAGAAACCTACACATCTAACAGTTCTTTGCGAAGTTCTCGAAGGTGTGTGAAGTCTACCATTCCACACTTGGCCACCGTGGTGGACTATGGCCTAACCGTTCTCATTCTGAGAGGAGACCCAATATGCCCCCGCAATGGGACATTAATGGGTTGATGATTCTTTGCAGAACTCTTTGAACGTTAGCTATCGCCCTTCGTATAGTGTGTTTCTTTTATGGAGTTCAAATGCCGGACGGGAATTTAAAATGCGAACAGTTGGTACACGTTACACGCCCTTGACAACATTCTTATCTTTGTAATACCGACTATATTACCGTTGTTTACTATTGAAATGAAATGAAATTTATTTACATAAACTGTATTGCATGATTATATATATATATATTATTTAAATCCTTACACTATGGTACCCTTTGTTGTAGGAACTATTTCCTCCCGATCCATCAAATAGACACTTAAACTTATTACATACAAAAAGAAAACAATAGATTTAACCCTTAAATAATTTCTGAAAATTTTTGTGTAGACAATGTGTATTTATTTTTAACTGTATTGTGTGTGTGTGTGTGTGTGTTTTGTTACCTTTGTCTGAATTTAATTAGGTTTCCATAATTAGTTTGTATATCAAAGTCCAGATTCGGTCGGCTGTGTAGGTTTGTTGTTTGTTGTAATTAAGTTAATTTGGAATATTTACATTAATCCATGTCTGTGCGTAATTTCGTAACACTATGTAAGCTCATTATGTAAGCTTGTGACGTACGCGATACTGGAACGGAATATATGTACCTTATATTTTATGTGTTTTTATTTGTTTGCACGATCTATTCGTTGGAATTGTTTATGACCAAACACTCTTCGAGATTTTTTTGTTTGAAATATTGCAAATGAGCCTGCAGCCCACCTAATATTAAGTGTTCACTGACGCCCATGGACATCCACATTAAACTCGAGCAGGACTAATGTCCTATCTGAGGTGATACGTAGACGCGTTACTACTCGTAAAGAGTAAAATAGTCGCCTCGTTGTTTGTTTGTAAGGTCTAGTTTTGTTCTTAACTCTCTTCAAATATTTTTATTAATGTTTGAAAGTATCAAACGAGACCCAAATAAGACTGAAGGCCTATGTAAGATCGTGTATAGATGTGTGACTACTCTTGAGGACTAACATGATCGCCTCTCTGTAGAAGTACCCAACAAGCTAACTTGTCCAACTGAAACACAAGTATTGCTTTACGGCGGATTACAAGAACAACAGTAGTACGTCACCGGAGGAACTATAATTCTACCACCCATCAGATGGCCTGCACGCACGCTAGAACTTCACTCCTGTTTGAAGTTTAATATGGGTGTCTATGAACTGCATTGGTCACTTATCGTCAAGTGGCTTGCACACTCGCTTGCTACTCTTGTAACATAGAAAAAATCTAGGCACGAACATTTCTACGATACTGCAAGAACCGAGTTCGAAGCTCGCTTTCAATATTTGATCGATTGCTCAAAAACCGGCTGCCAAACTCGTATTATTCTTGTGAACTAACAAATTGGTGTTCCCATACAAACTTGCAAACAATAAGGCTGTTTACACAAGGTGTCGCTGGAGACATTTTTTATGTGCGAAGAGCTGCAAATGAGCGTGTAAGCCACCTAACGATAAAGAGACACTGCAGCTCATGGATACTTAGATTAAACCTCAAACAGAAGTGAAGCTCTATTCGAAGTCGTCTGTAGATGCGTTACTACTCTTGAGGACTGAGATGGTCGCCTCATATAACGACGTACTCGAAAACGTCGGAACAACACAAGAATAGCTTTATGGTGGACTGAAAGGCGGCGGTGGTACCTTCCCGGACGAACTGTAGTACTACCACCTATCAAACTGTCTTTATTTCAATATGTAGTTGAAATTTTCTTATGAAACCGAGCATACAATGTGTTGTTAAGTGTTCGCTGCCGCCCATCTACATCGTCAACCAACTTTGTAGATGTTAAGACTTGTACTCAAAGTCGACCGCATAACCATTTTTATTCTTAAGATGGAACGTTTTGAAAAAGTGAATATCTATTTAAAGCAGAACTCGGCACCTCTATGCTGTTGGTATAAGACAGAAATAAGAACTCGCAGAGACTTTATGCGCATATTTCGGGATTGTTAACTCTTAGGTGTATGATAAGGAAATTGCAATACTGTGAGTAGTTACGACTTAATCCTTCGATCAACAACACGTCATGAATATCCCATTGGCGGGCACGGTACTCTCAAGATGCGAATGTATTGCTCGATAAATTGTCCACCACGCTGGCCAACCTTGGTTTGGTAACCTTCACACATCGTTAAGAAATTTATAGAAAACTCTTAGACGTGTATGTTTCCCCAAAATATTTTTTTCGCCGTTATATTGCCTACTAATTTTTAACAAGCCAAGTATTCGAAAAAAAATGTTTGACTAGGATTTACACGCTGGGATTCCAGAGTAGACGATATTCATACTTGCGACCTTTTACCGTGCACCTATGAACGTTCTCAACTATATGGCAACATATCTCGATTTAGGATACATTCTGTTCTTGTTAATGTTGGTTGTGTTTGGTAACGTTCATTGACCGTATAAACAATATTTTAGAACGATAAAGCAAAGTTATAATATTTTTGATGGAATTCGTTTAAGACTTTTTAGTTCCCTTTTAGCAGCATCGTGTGGCAGCAACCTAATATTATCTGGATTGTTTTACGATCAACTTTTATATATTACATTAATTTGTTTGTTTGTTTTTATTTTTCAAATTTAATTTTAATAACAAAAATATTACGAGTCGTTTGTCAATTGTTTTTTTTAATTATATGCGACAAAAGTAGCAAACGAGTGTGCAAAGCTAATCGATTTAAGTGTTCACTACAGTCCATGGACACCCACCCACATTTACCTCAAAAATAATTAAAGTCCAGTCTGAGGTCGTGCGTTACTACTTCTAAGAATTGAGATAGCCGCCTCACTGTTTTACAAACACATTGTCCCGGCTTCGACTCCCCGTAAGAATGATTATTATTTATTGCTGTTAATTAAACTATTTTACTTATAATATTTTGCACACTGTTGGATAAAACAATCTGACTGAAACTCAGCGTACTTCACGATGCTGACACAGTGCGTATTGTTATAAAGGTCGCCTTAAAGTGTATATTTAACTCTTATATCACAATATCCATCAACAACGACCACTTTTTTATTAACATGAAAAATTATAAATGACAATGTATTCTTGACTGCTACGGAACAATCACTACCCGAGCCAAGTTTGCACTTAACCTAACTTATGAATTATATCGATCAATTTACCGATACGAAGCCCAACCCTAGTTATCTATCAAACATATTGTTTACAATGGCGTACTGAGGGGATCATAACCGCGCATTTAAAAACCTACCCTATCGCAATCGTAATAAAGATGAGTTCACTTCACACCGCGCCACGCATCTAAAACACTCGGAAAACTAAAACGCTGTAACGGCTACGCGAGTTTAAGGCGAATTGGATTGTATTTTTAGTGTAACAAAGTCGATTATCCGATGCGGTCGTGTTATCGAGTAATGGTGTTAACTGATCTTGTAGCTATGGTCTTGCTGACCTGACAGTTTAGTATCGAACGTCGTAAACTCTTTTACGTTCGTTCGGAATTTGAACCATACGCTCTACGTGAGAAGGCTGAAGTTTGATCGGTTCAGTTGCGGTGTTGCGATTGTCCTCGAGGTCGCTATGCGGTTAAGGGAACAAGAGATCAATAACGCAAATTGAGTCCCAGTCACCTATCTCGCCGTTGGAGCGTACAAATGTTTTTTGTACTGGACTGGGGAATTGTTTTGACATTTTTTTTATGAGAAGAGTAGCAAACGAGCGTGCGAGCCACCTGATGTTAAGCTGTCACTACAGCCTACGGATACCCACATTTATATTAAAATAGAACTAAAGTCCCATCTGAGGCCATACGTAGATGCGTCACTACTACTGAGGACTAACACTTTAAGTAAAGAGGCCTCGCTGTAAGTGTACCAGGCAACTGCACCTCTGAAATCGAAACACAAGAATAGCTTCACGGCGGATTATGACGATGCCGGTGGTACCTCCATTGACGTACTATATACGTAGCTCTACCACCTATTAAATATATATAATTTTCGCTGTAAGATTACCTGATGGTAAGTGCACTACCCTTGGACATGGAGGTGTGATGAATCCCAAATTGGATCTGTGTCTCTATTATCACACTATTATCTATGGATGTCTGTAATCAACTTCAAGTAGGATTTGAGTCTTAGAATCCCAGGTGACTTCGGAGCCACCATCGCCACTAATTCTGCCTTTTGACAGCAGTGTTAAACAGGTTAACCTAGTGTTAAGGGTAATGGAGATCAGGTACTCCATGGGACGTTCTAACTTAGTCCCCAAGGCGCGTCACACCTCTCTTTGCCTTATGACAGCAGTGTTAAATTGCTGTGTTCTAGCTTGAAGGACAGCAAAAAAGAGACATCACAGGGCGTTTCAATTTAGTCTTCAGTCCAATGACTGATATATAGCAATTTATAATGCATCTGTGACCAACCTAAGATAAAACTCCAATCCTATTCGCCTGCTAGGTCCCCATAAAGTTCTCAAAGTTTTGTGATATTAACGTCCCGAACTGTGGTTCCCTTACCGGTCTGATGCACTGAGGGTTCCGGGTTCGGTTCCCGGCCGGACAGATATCTAAATATTGAATGTGAATTTCTGTTCTGAGTCTGGGTAGTTTGTGTCCGTGGCTCCTAAGGCACGGAATACTAGTGTGGAGCTATGAGAATAGAAAGCATTTGTTTTGTATATTTACCAGTCCTGCTCTTGGCCTGCTTGGTGGACTGTGCCTTTACTCTTCTAATTCGAGCCGTGCCCAGTAGTGAGTGGGTTGATGATATTGATGGTGGCAATGACGAGTAAATTTATAAAGCTTTATATAATCATAAGCCAATGTGAAGCAATTCTTGTGTTTCGGTTGGAGAGTTGCGTTTGTCGGGTATCAAGCGAAACGATCATCTTAGTAGACAGGAGTAATAACGCGTCTACGTATGACCTCAGATAGGACTTCGGTCTTGTTGAGGTCTGATGTGGTGTTCATACGTGTACGTATTTTGACCATAGCTTACCACGCTGGCCAAGTTCGTATTTGTACACTCACAGCTTGGAGAACTGTTAGGAGTACTGTTAAGCATGGAGTTTTCCTCACAATGTTTTCTTTCACTGTTAGAGCGATAATTAATTTCCAAAATGCACGTAAGTTTTAAAATATCAGAGATGCGTGCTACTGCCATTAAGTGCCACTAGGCGTTCACTGCAAACAATAATAAAAAAACTATTGTCCCCATACAATGATTTCAATGATCGTGGTTGCAACCGACCCAAACATAAATAACACCCAGACCCAGAACCCGTGCGCCACGCGGCACGTACACGATCATACATATTAACGTCGTACGAGTATGTTTGTACGTTCCGTCGTAACTCGGGGCGGTCTGCCGGCGGTCTACCGGCGAAGCGGCGAGAACAAAGGGTCGTTAACCGCGGCGGGCTTTTCATAAAAAATATTTCATCTCTTTGTGTGCCGAAATACGTAGATGAGTTATGGGACAGAGACTTCGGTAAAAGATTATTTGCAAATTTATTAGTAGACGGACGGAAGTCCGAAGGGATAATTAATAAATTGAATCCAATAATTCGTTTGCAAGAAAATTTGTAAAGTATATCTCTTCTAACACAAATATTAGTACACGTATTATGTATACTTACTGGGTTTAAATCCCGTACGCACATCTGATTTTTCGAAGTTATGTGCACATTAGAAATTAATTATCAGTTGCTTTAACAGTTAAGGAAAACATTATAAGGAAACCTGCTCATCTAAAAGTTCTGTGTTAAGTTCTCGAAGGAGTTTAAAGTCTACGATTCCGCACTTAGCCAGCGTAGTGGACTATGGCTTAACTCTTCTCACTCTAAGATCCATGCACAACAATGAGACATTAATGGTTTGATGATGATTTAAAACAATAAAACAAATTAAATTAAAAAAATGCAATTATATATTAAAATGTTATTAGCAACTTCTGTTCGGCACCTACTCTGTGCCACGTCCGCAGTTAAATCGAGTTTGAAATTGGCGTCCCCTGTACATGCAGTGAACATTGTATTGAAACCGAGGTTCTCTAGAAAACACAAATAAAAACAAATGAATGAACCGGAAATTTGTGTCTCTCACAGAAGCGCATTGTGGACTGATACTTGATTGATAACTTGGAGAAGACAGCGGGAAACCGTTCGATTCAGAAAATACAGGATTGTTTTGAGTGGCACCAATTAGGGGAGACCTATGTCCAGCAGTGGATGTCAAACGGCTGATGGATGGATGGATGTTAAGTGTTTTCTATAATATATGTAAAGCGCATACAGCCTAGCGGCTTGTGTAGATCGTAACCGATCTACGAAGTTAAGCAACGTCGGGCGCGGTCTGAAATTGGATGGGTGACCGTTAGTGGGTACTTTCATGTGCGCTTTCATGTTTCCGACGTGCATGTTAAGCTGTTGGTCCCATATGTTATCATTGTGGTGGAGTATTCTCCAGATAGTAGTGATAGCATACTGGTTAAGGGTTCTCTCATACTGGGTGTCCGGGGATAGAATCCCGCATATACCTCGGATT
The DNA here is from genome assembly GCA_018249415.1 of Phareas burnsi. Lineage (NCBI taxonomy): Eukaryota > Metazoa > Arthropoda > Insecta > Lepidoptera > Hesperiidae > Phareas > Phareas burnsi. The sequence goes on along the minus strand of DWKL01000667.1, from coordinate 5,697 downwards.
TTCTAAATTATGTATTTATTAGAAATAGATTATCACTTGCTTTAACGGTGAAGAAAAACATAGAAGGAGGACGTCCTTCTCTGACAGGCTTCTCATACCCTATGCCACTACTGCACCAGGGGAACATAGGGAGGAGGCAAGGGGGAATTATTCGGGTCTCGAAGGTTCTCCTGTTTAGCAGAGGTATGGTCTGACCATTTTCATCCTGAAAGGAGACCTGTGCCCAGCAATGGAACATAAAAAGGGTAAAAAAGGGCCATAAAATGTGTACATGTAAGAATTAATTTAAGACAAATAAAATAAACACACAAACACACACATTTACAATGCGTTCAAAATTGATTGAAATCATTAATCAACATTCGTTGATGGACAAACGTGCGTTTATCTTTGCCGTACATAGCAATGCAGACGCAAGGAATTAAAACATTTTGGGGGACACGAGAGAGATGTTTAATTACAAACTTATTTAAGGAAATGCTGAAGTAAAATTTGCAAATTTATGACGTCACACCCGGGGGGAGCGAAAAGTTATTTCAACAAGTCATACGAAGATAGTTTAGTGGTTAGTAAAATTTCAGCCATTCACGTTGTAAGTCCGGGGTTCGAATCACAGGCACGCACTTCTAATCTTCGTACTTATGTGCGTATTAAATACTGATTGTCACTTAATTTAAGTGGCAGAAAACTAATTAAGAAAATCTACATGCCTTGTCGTTCTCGAAGTTCTCGAAGATGTGTGAAAAAGTCTTATCAATCCGCACTTGCCCAGCGTGGCGTGCTAACCCTTCTCTTTTCGAGAGGAGGCCCGTGCCTGGCTGTGGGACTGTAATGGGTTCATGATGTTGTCGATAAAGATGACATCATCACCAAGGGGTTGCTGGGGTCATGAGACAAAAAAAACGGAGGTCTCCCAATTCTTAAAAGTATTAAAGTGAAGTCTACCTACCCGCCCTTACTATGGTCTAACCGTTCTCATTTTGAAAAGAGACTCGTGCCCGACGATGGCGTAGTAATGATGTTGATAACGATGAATATGACGTCACCACCAGGAGGTTGGTCAGACCATGAGACAGAAAACAGGTAACGGTAAAGCTGATGGCATTAGCTCTTTTAAAAAGCGAAAAATTAAAAAGTTTTTTTAAGTGTGACCCTTCTACCAATTTCACCTTTGCCAAAGTTCGTTCATATCTCGTTACGAATGCAGGGCTTTCCTTAAATTGGGTTCCGAATCAAAGAAGTCAAAAATCTGATCCCTTTCATAAGCTCTTATTTTAATAATGTCTTCTTAATGAAGAAACTTTTCCACTGATCTTCAAACGAATGATTTTAATACTTTACAAATAGGGGATCGGAATGGTTCTGCGCCTTGAAATTCGTTGTCGAAGTGAAGTTTTTTACAATATTAGGCTTTTCAGAAACATTGAATAAATACGAATGGATTGAAATGGTCGAAATGGTCAAGACGGTGCTCTGAAATGGATTGGTTAGCGGGCAAACCGTATCTCTATCAATCGGCATCAGATGTATGATGTTTTCAAACCGCCCATATGGCCTCCGACAAGGTTAAACGACTCCTATCTAATGATATTTGATATTAGGGATATATGCGGATTGTGAAGGCGGACTGCCGTCATTATATAGCAATCCGCCTTCACAACGCGGCTCGAAGCAATTGTTGTCTGGTACACTTACATGCGGGGCAATAGTCTCGGTTCTCAGAGTAGTGACGCATCTACGTATGACCAACGAAGAACTTTAGTCCTGTTTGAGTATAAATGTTGTAGTCCATATGCAACAGTGACCAATTAATATGATGTGGCCTGTAAACAGGTTTGATAAACTGTAGAACTACAGTTCTTCGGGAAAAGTACCAGCGCCACCCTCATAATCCGCTGTGAAGCAGTTCTTGTGTTGCGGTTGGAGTACCTGGCTGCCGGGTACATTTACACCGAGGGGATCATCTTAGTCCTCAGTAGTAGTAACACATCTACGTACGCCCATAAATAGGAATATAATCGTATTTGAGGTTAGATGTGGGTGTCATGGGCCGCAGTGACCACTTGACATCAGGTGGCATGCACGCTCGTCTGCTAGCCATATAACATAAAAACGCAAAAGGAATTAGAAAAAAGACTGAAGTCCTACACAGGTTATACGTAGACGGGTCACTACTCCTCGGGCCCAAGACGGTCGTCATGTATATGTATACCCGACAACCAAACCTCTAACCGAAACATTCTGTAAAGAACTTGTAAATATGTAGCGTTCATCATAATGTTTTTCTTCATCGTTACAGCAAGTAACAATCAACTGTTACTTGGAAAAATCAGAGTGCGTGTGGGATTCGAACTCTGGGCCTCCAGCGGGAGAGACCGAAATCTTTCAACCAGTCTCTCACTGGATATACAAACTTGCATAGACTGAGAAAGTAATTGTCAAAATCGTACAGAGAACATTTAATTAAATCATGGCTTATGTAGCGTACCCGAGGCTCGGCTTCATACGGCGAGCCTCATTCAATTAGACCGTTACAAACCGAACTCGGTGATCGCTTTGTGCCGCCGAATTCGCGACACGGCGCGGTGTGAAAGACGCTCTGAATCTAATTAATATCCAACTTTGTAGAACAGGTACAGTCGGGAATTTCAAGTGTTATACCAACGTGCTTGAGTGGGTAACTGTAGTTTTCAAAGAGGTTATGTCATCATTTGTCATCAACCCAGGCCGCAGTCTAGCAATTTGGCTGCCCTTTACAATGACGCCTTAAAAGTCAGGAGCATGTTATCCTGGAGAAGGTATAGCGCAATTTTTAACCGACTTAACCTTTTTTACCTATAAGATTTTTCTCTTCGTGCAACTGTATTTATTCTTACAACCCGTGCAATTCCTTATTTTTGCTGTTCTGAGCAATAGTCTGACATGCCCCACCCTATATTGGGCTCTACATCAACTCATCTCTATTCCACAACTGGGCATGAATCTCGGGCCCGAGGCATGTGAAGTCTACCAATCCGCATTTAGCGAGCGTGCTGGACTATGGCCTAATTTCTTATTCTGAGAGGAGACCCGTGTCCAGCTGTGGGACATTAATAAGTTGATGATGATGATGATGATTCGCTTCGGAAGCGCGTGAAATGTAGCTACGGGTTTATAAGCTGTAGCAAAGTTGTCGGTTCCAGTAGTTATCATTGTATAGCCGTCGTTAATCTTTGTCGGAGGCCTTGTGGAAGGTGTGAAAACATTATTTTTTCTCTATTAAGTGCAAAGGAACGTGCCGAGCATCTGATGTTCAGTAGTTCCTGCAGCGCATTGACACCAACATCTAACATTAGACAGGACTGAAGTCCCATCTATGGTCCATCGCAGATGCGTTACTGCGCTTGAGGACTAAGGTGGTCGCCTCGCTTCAAGTGTACACGGCAACCACACCTCTTCGGCCGAAACGCAAGAATTACTTCACGGCGAATTGTACCGGCGATGGTACCTCCCCTGACGAACTATTGTTCTACCACCTATCAATGGTCCACGGTCGTTTGCTATTTCCGTGACCAGAGAACCAACCGTTACTTTTAAGAATGTATCCACTCCTCGACGATATTAGTTTAAAATCACACGAAACTGATATAACTCGCGTACGTACTGTTATGTCGTACAAACAAACAAACAATCTAACTTCATGTTATTGCGTTTCGTTGACATATTCATGGTTTGAGACCAAACTTTGTTCATTAAACGACATCCTGGTATAAACCTGGTGGTCTGTTCACATAATATGGAGAACATTTCTGTTTATATCCATTTTTTTATTTGAAGAAATTTTATAAAGAAATAAAAAAGGAGATTAGGTGCAAATTGGACTCGTGAATCGGAAGTTCCGTACCATCAAATAATATTGTTACGGTAGAAGAAATTATTTGACTTAGCATAGCGAAGATGAGGGTAGGTGCCGAAGTGGAGGGTAGTTTCGGTAGAGATGTTGGCAGGGCCAGAGGTGTATAAAAATGAAAGGAGCCGGAGATGTAAGGTCTTTTCTCACCGTGAAATTCGTTATTAAAGTGGTACAATGGCGGTTAATTAAAATAGTGTGCAGGGTTTGTCTTAACGTCCGCAATATATTTATGTTATGTATTTATCTTATAGCCGTGATAGCCTAGTCAAAAGATTTCGGCCTTTCATATGGGGTCCGGGGTTTAGCTCTTGCAAGTGCGTCTAATTTTTCAAAATATGTGCGTATTAGACTCGTTTTTACGGTGAAGGGAAATATCCTGAGGGAATCTATACGTCTTAGAGATCTCTGTAAAGTTCTCGAAGATGTGCCAAGTCTACCAATCCGCACTTGGAAATCTTGGTGGGCTATAACCTGACCGTTCTAATTCCGAGAGAAGATCCGTGCTCATCAATAGGACAGTAGCGGGTTAACGAGCATGTATTTATAAAAAATGTGTTTTTATAGGATCCTTAGCGGGAGCGCAACTCGTGCTTGGACGGTTTTTATTATTAATTGTTTAAATTTAGTCTTTCTAATATAACCACACAAGTTTGAAGCTTGTATGCATGCTTCACCATTTTTACGATGAAGCAAAACAAAAATAGTAAAATATTTATATAAATAGAGTAGCAAATGAATGTGCAGGCTACCTGGTGTTAAGTGGTCACTGCGGCCCATGGCCACCCACATCTACTCTCTACCTATTATCTTAAACAGAACTGAAGCCCTGTCTGAGGTACTAGACTGCTCACTACCTCAAACAGGACTGGAGACCTGTTTGGGGTACGCAGATGCGTGAGTACTCCTACTAACTGTCCATGCCACCTACGACACAACGTATCACACTGTAAGACTGAGTGTTGAAAGCCTTTCTCTTTATATTATTACACTGAAGGAATATATGTTTTTTGATTCATATAATTTTCAAACAACTGTCTAATATATATTGTTCTTATTTCCAGGTAAGAGTAAATTTGAGCACCTATGGACATGGCATTTCTACATTCTCCTAAATTTAGTAAGCAATGGTTCATCTGTAGTAACATAGTGAAGCTAAAGGGATTGTTTGTTTGTTTCTTTGTTAGGACGCGCTAATCTCTGGAACTACCAGTGGGATTTGAAAAAAGCTTTTTGAATTGGATTGGCTATTTATTAAGGGATGTTTTAGACTATATAACAATACACTACAAGTTTTGTAACCGAAATCTTGTGACCGACTCTATATATCGGTTACGATCTACGCGAAACCGCGTGGCTATGCTCACCTCTATTATTTAAGGTGTTTTGGTGAAAAAAGCTCATGATAATGTGAGATTTTGCGTATTATTTCAGTTTTTTAATTGAATCTTCTTTCCGTTACAAGAGAAAAAAAAATGTCGCACACAAGGTAACTGAATATTAGTCTCTAGACGAATGAACTGAGCCGCGAGGCGCGTCACGTGACCGCGTGAAGTTGTTGCGAGAATAGACACGCCCGTATTTTTAAAGAAGTAATTATTTGTTGCTGTATACTTCCTTGATAAAGTCATCACTTGACGCTAGAACTCTTCAGTTTAAAATCTTATTTTATGTTCGCTAATAAGTAACGTACATTAACGTTACTTATTTAAGCTAATGCTTAAAAAAGAGTCGGCGCTTGTTGGTTGTTTTGTTCTGGTAACACTTGGTTACAGCGTTTTGTTTTAAGACGAGCCACACGTGACATC
>DWKL01000666.1:0-17523 GCA_018249415.1 Phareas burnsi | reverse complement strand
TCCTCAGGAGTATTGACGCCTCCATATACAACCTCAAACGGAACTTCGGTTGTGTTTGAGCTTGGATGTGGGTGTCCATGGGCTGTGGTGACCGCTTAACATCAGATGGCCTGCATGCTCGATTGCTACTTTACAAACATAAAAAAAAAAGTTCGAATTCCGGGCATTTTTGGTTTTTCGATGTACCTATATGCGTAGGAGAAATTAATTATAACTTCGTTTAATGGAGAAAGGAATAAATGTGAGGAAATCTATACGTCTAAAAGTTCTGTACAAAGTGTTCAATGGTGTGTGAAATCTACCAATCCACACTTGGCTACGGTGGTGAGCTATGGTCTAACACTCCGAATTTTGTGTTTTCCCATTTGGCTTTTCCTCTTGAGTGGAGTACACAGTAATGGGATAATGTGTTGGTTATGATGATTATTGATTAATAAAGTAGTGATAGCCTAGTGGTTCAGATTCCGGCCTCTTACTCTGAGGGTCCGGGGTTCGAATCCCGCACGCACCTCTGATTTTAATTTAGTTATGTACGTATTAGAAATTAATGATCACTTGCTTTTACAGTAAAGAAAAACTTCGTGAGGAAACTTACACATCTGAGAGCTCCCGATAAAGTTTTTGAAGGTTTGTGAAGTTTACCAATCCGCACTTGACCAGCGTCGTGACTATGGCCTGACCCTCATGCTGAGAGGAGAGCCGTGCCCAGTACTGGGGCATTAATTGGTCGATGCTGATTGATTAATAAAATATATTTATAATAGGAAATCATCATCATCATCAACCCATTATGTTCCACTATAAGGAATATACCCTACTAAACGAGCAATATTTGCGTTTATATTTTGATTTTCCGAATGTTGATAGTTGTGATTGCAATAAAGTTTTTAATGGTGATAAATCGATCTAGATAGATAAAAAAATCCATTACGTTTTTTGAGGCACTTTAGGTAAAATGTAGATATATAGTATGTAGAAACCCTTCTGTAGCAAGGACGACAATCTAATATGATGTTTATTTGCACATGATTATCCACGAATATTACGATCAAAGAAATATTGTATTACTCGTGTATCCTCATATGAAATTGAAGAGGATCTCGTAAATAAAATTACTGGAGCTCCAGGAAATGATTGAAAATGCAAAGAAGCTCGTCTCTAAATACTCGAGTTAAACGTAAAAATGAACCTGATATTTTTTCTGTATTTCTGTATTTGTAATTTGTAAAAAAACAAGTGAATATTTCATTTGCTTATATGTTATAACGTTGCGAACAATTAGTGATTGATTTAACTTACCCAACCTTTAATTGGTACCCATAAGTAGGTGGGTCAACAACTGACCATAATTTATTCGTTATTCATGAATTACAAGTTCATTTTCACACAGATTTGGTTTGTCTAGTTTTATATACTTGGTATAGTTTTTTTCAAAGTATGTGGTTTTATATTACTTCAAGGAATTTGCTATTACTCGCGAATTCGTTCGCATTCAAAAGAAACAAAAGAGATTGAAACTCGTCCGCTCTATCTCGCCCAAACCGCATCGTTAAGGCCTCGTTTGGTCCTCTTTACGCCGTCTTCGACCCCTCAAGCCTCGATTTGCAACCGTCCCGGCCTAGTTTCGTCCCCTTCACGCTCCTTTGTCAGTCCCGTCTTGTTCTCGTCATGTTCCCGTCTTAGCCCTTTCTAGAACCCGTCTCAGTCCCACTTGAACCCCGGCCCTTCGCTGCCTTCGGACCCCGTGCCCGACAAGAGAAAGATGATCTAAAGTATAGTACCTACATACTTATCTACTATGTACTAATCAGTTACATTAAATGGACAAGAAAGATAAAGTAACTGTAACTGAATAATAAAAAAACAAAAAAAAAGAAGAAATTGAAGATTCTAAACGCATAGAATTATTCAATAACATTCACAAAAATTAGTTCGCTAAAGCCCGCCCACACTCGAGTCTTTGTTCTCGCTTCACACATTTTCTTATTATACATTGCACGGGAATTTTCCACATCGTAGCGTGATGTCATTTACCCTAAAACCTTCCTTAATAAATAGCCTAGCAAAGTCAAAAAGATTTTTTCAAATCGCTTTGGTAGTTCGAGAATTTAGCATATTCAAACAAAAATCAAACTGCAGTTTTATTAATCTAGATAGATTTTAATAATTATAAAGTAATATATATTTAGTATTCTAATGAGTCGAAATAAAAAGGCCTTGAAGGTAGCGTGGTTGTGATTCTGCGCTCACCTTTTGGTTCCATGGAAATTTTAAATTATTTTGCTATATATAATCTAAATTATAATGAAATAATACACCAATTCCATTGAAAACAGGTGGCGATTTCTTCTCTTACACATTGAAACATCCTGTCGGAGTGTGTGGTCTAATTCTGCCGTGGAACGTGCCAATTTTGATGTTCGTTAACAAAGTAGTTTCAGCTTTAGCCGCAGGTAAGATATTTTAGTTCGAAATCTTAAAGAGAAGTCAATTTGTTTCTAAATTCATTTTTCTGACCTTTATTGTAATCTTTCAATCATCTTAGTTGATTTCACGAATCAAAATACTTTTTACCGAAAGTGTGATTATTTTTAGATGATGGTTAATTGAATGATATTCTTTTTTACGTTCTTTCAGGTTGTACAGTGGTCGTGAAGCCGGCAGAACAGACACCTCTGACTGCTCTAGCTTTGGCTGCGTTATTGGCCGAAGCGGGTGTACCTGCTGGGGTAGTCAATGTCGTGCCCGGGTTTGGTCCCGGAGCTGGTTCTACCCTTACACACCATCCAGATGTAACTAAAATCTCGTTCACGGGGTCTGTTGAGGTAATATATAAAATAAATAATCATGAAGAAGAATTGTTAGTGTTTCGTTTGTGTCATCACACCGTTTTATGTTTCATTAGCATATGATTGCGCTGCTATGTTACTTTTGCTGCTATATTTAAGCTGCTTTGAAGTGTATGATAAAACAGACTTACCTAAAATTAGCATTCGAGAGTGTTCAGAATTATTTTGCTGTTCTGAACACACCATCTTCACACGTTATTCTGTCCTATAATGCCAGTGTTAAACTCTGCTGTGTTCTGGTTTGAAGGATGTGGTAAGGGAGTGACACTTAAACGACGTGTTCTAAGTTAGTCCTCAAGGTTAGCAACGACTCCGTGGCCGACCTCAGGTAGGACTTTGATCCTGTTTGGTGTTGATTGCAGATAGCCATGGTCGGCATTGACAATTTTCTACCAGTTGGACTGCGTGGTTATTTGTTACAAATATCCTTTGTGTTTGCTGCACTGCACGTCAGTGCTGATAGGGTTGATTTCAAAACGTTTTATTGGGATTTTGACGGTTCAAATCCATGCATAATAACGAAGCAAGATGCGCTATATGCAAATATCTTTGAGGAGACACTTGAGCCGGATGGAGGCGAAACTACAGAACCGATGGATTGAAGCATTTGCGCAGATGTTCAATTCCAATCAGTAATGTATATTTTATTACCAAATTGGACAAAATCTTAGAATGCAAATTTGTTTCTGAACGTCGCTCGTAATAAAAGTTCCTACCATCTGTCTGCATTCTTTAAGCTAAAATGTCGTTATCCAACATCTAGCCGGTTTCAATACTTTGGAGTTTTCGTAATCAGTAAAATATACTAAAAGTTTCACTATTTAAAATAACTTTATTAGATCTCTTTGGATATCTCAAATTCGTGCACGCGACGTCTGGTTATAAAGTAGCATTAATTTTCAATAATTACCATATTTTTGTGCATAACTCGAAAAGTGGTTTTGGTATAATGGCATTATAGCTTATGGAGGTCATACACGTTAAAGTTTGCATGATGGTTTTAGTCTTGCATGCATAACCGACAAGCTAACACTAACGTGTATGTGATAAAACTGTACAGTTATCCGCGCATGTACATGCAGTTGGTACATGTCGGTTATGCATGCCCGGCTAAATTTGACATATACCTCGGGACGTGATGTTTTGTTGTATAGCATCAAATCGCTGTACAACAAAACATAAAAACGTTCTCAAATGTGAAACATATTAAATCATTGTAGATTCTCAAATCTCACATATTGTATATATATAACGTATCGAGAACTATAAGCATAATAAAAAAAAACCATCATGCAAACCCTAACGTGTATGGCCTCCATTAAGGACAGCAGCTATGACTTACTTGACATAGGATTTAGGAAAGTAATTGACTGCCTTTTAGAGATCCTAAACCCTTATCCTTTTACCCGATAGAGATTACTTTTAAGTATGGCCGTTGTCCACTAATTTGTTCATAGCGATCACGCGGCAATTTTGTAGGAAACTTTATTCTTGTGGATGAAAGTAATAGAACCCTTCCTGGTTCGCGACTAAGTACTGACGCCACATATAACAAAACCTACTTCTGCGTTTTAAAGCAGCCTTAAGTGCTGCTGTGTTCTGGTCGCAAGAGTAACAATTGCTCGGAGTGTTCTAATCTTTAAGTATATTAACGCATCTGTAGTCGACCTCGGGTCTCTTCAGTCCTACTTGGAGTTGATTGCAAATGTCTATGGGCGGCAGTGGCCACTTATTATCAGGTGACTGTATGTATTTCTATGCTGTAAAAAAGTCTTGCTTGCCGAAACGGTTCTAAAGTTTTATCATCATCAGCATCATCAATCCATTAATGGCCCTCTGCAGGCTACGGGTCTCCGCTCTGAATGTGGAAGGTTATGCCATAGTCTATCATCCTGGCCAAGTGCGGATTAATAGACTTCACACATCTTCGAGAACTTCATAAAGAACTATGAGATGTGTAGATTTATTCACGATGTTTTCTTTCCCCGTTAAAGCAAGTGATAATTAATTTCTAAAATGCACATAATGTCGAAAAATCAGAGGTGCGTGCGGGATTCGAACTCCGGACACCCGGGAGAGGCTGGAATCTTTACCACAAGGTTATCTCATTATAAAGCTTACACATGAACAAATTTCTATTTTACAATACGTACCACGACATGGAAATGTAATAAATGCTGAGATTTATTTTGATAATTGGAAATCGAAACGTGATATTTTAAGTGTGGATCTATACAGATATTAGGGAACCCTGAACCGCACGTTAGGAACCTCCTTTGAATAAATTATATATTATGAAGTTAATTCACATAAATTTCAGGTAGGAAAATTAATTCAGCAAGCTGCTGGAGTAAACAACCTTAAGCGGGTTACACTCGAGCTCGGTGGGAAGAGTCCTCTCGTTATCATGAATGACGCTAATTGTAAGTTTAATAAGTGTCTGTATGAACATTCAAAGTAACGACCATCTTCGCAGCTCTTGTGCATATTTTCATGGCAGCAAAAAATAAAATACATTTTCAATTCTCTTTGTCTGTACGAGATCGTCTTGAAAATTCCTCTCCTTTTTGCAACGTCTTCACAATCTGCCGTGAAGCAATACTTGTTTTTTTAGGTTTGAAGAGTAGCAAACGAACGTGCAGGCCACCAGGTGTTAAGTGGTTACTGCAGCTCATGGACACCCACATATAACCTCAAACAAAATTGAAGTTTTATCTAAGGGCGTACGTAGATACGTCACTGCACTTGAGATGAGGAATAAGATGGTCGCCTCGCTGTAAGTGAGTTTTTCTCGTATTTCGTTCAATTATTAGATTATGTATTTGGTATTGTTAAGGAAAAAAAATCAGAATAAAACTATCATATCTCTCTAGTTGGAACAAAATACACGTAAAAAAAACGTTAAAATCGAATAGTTAGTTCCGGAGTTTATCCCGGGCAAACATCGTGACACGTGAATTATTTATAAATGATAGTAAGATAGATAAGTTTGGTTGTTGTTTGTTTTGTATACGAGGTGTTATTCAACAATCAATCAATATTTTTTTCGTATATAAAATTACAAAATTTTTGTACAAAATTATATCTAATATTATTCATCCTGGAATTTAGATCTGTCTACGTAACGATCTATGCAAAACACCTTTAATTATTATCACAATCTCACAGATTAAAAGTAAAAATAAAAATAATGAATATATAATTTATGCTATATTTCAGTGGATATCGCAGTGCCATCAGCTGGCCTGGGTGTTTTCACACATCAAGGCCAGATATGTATCGCGGCGTCCAGACTGTTCGTGCAGTCGGCGATATATGACGAGTTCGTGGAAAGAGCGGTGACGTTCGCGAGGGCAAGAGTTGTCGGTGACCCGAAAGATCCTAAATCACAGCAAGGCCCGCAGGTAAATATTTTTTCTTTATGTAAAGGTGGTAGAAGTCTACGTGAATCGATTCCGAAGGGTTTGCCGCTACACATATTTCTGTCTCATAACAGCAGAATAAAATGCTGCTGTGTGCTAGTTTGGAGGTCTGGTAAGAGAGAGACATCTACATAAAGGGTTCTAACTTAGTCTTCAACGGTAACAACGCGTCTGTGGCTGACGTCAGATAGGCCTTCAATGCTATTTTGTGTTGGTTATAAATTTCCAAAGGCGGCAGTGACCACTTACTATTAAGAGAACTGTATGCTTGTTTGCTACTTGTGTGAAAGGGAGCTGTTGATCTGAGAATTGTATACATACACACACATGTGTCTGTGTCTCAGATCATGTATGTACATGAAATGCTTAGATCTGCAATCAATTTAATAGCTGCCTTGCTGTGTTGCTGGTCAGTCAGATTGATAGGTATAATTGATAAGAGACATTCCAGATAGATAGCGTTTTTAATGTGATGTTTTTTACCCACTATAGGCGTAATATCTTCTTACCAGCTGTATATAAAAACACATGCGTTTTCAACTATAACGTTGTATCAACATTTCATAGTAATCGGTAAAATATTCTAGAGAATAACGATGATGACTTTGAGAGAAGAGAAAGTATAAATGTTAGTTTGAATAAAATTGGTATTTTATACACACGGACATTATCATCCTTATTTATATAGATATAGAAGAAGCTAAAGCTTCAGTTTTAAATGTTTTCGTAATATTCTAAATGCAATTTAAAATTTCAATACAATTTGTTTTGCAGATCAACGAGGCCATGATGGAAAAAGTTCTGGGATATATCGAGAAGGGTAAACAAGAGGGCGCGAAGTTATTGACGGGTGGGAAGCGGATTGGGAGCAAAGGATATTATATCGAGCCCGCCGTCTTCGCTGACGTCACAGATGGCATGACCATTGCGAAGGAAGAGGTAGGGCGCTAATGATGTATGAAATGTAAATGATTTATAAATATATTTTTAAGATTATACAGTATTTCAAAGTTGTTTAGCAAAATATTATTTTGCAAAAAATAATACTTACGCCAATTGGATTCTAATTAATATGATGTTGATATTTTAACGTCATATTAATTAAAATCGTGTGCAAACAAAGTTAGGACTAAAGGGACATGCTTTTTGGATGTAATCTATTTGGACAGGCTGTTTTTGTAACTAACGCTTTAATGTGTACACAGATTATATCAAGTATTAGAGGCCAAAAAGTTAGACAAAATCATATAATCCACTGAATTCAATAAAAAAGTAAATATAATAAAAAAGAGAAAGTTATGATCACATTTTCAAAATAAAATATGTTTTTAGTTCTCCTGAGAATGTGTCCCATACGCCAATTTAGATTACGATCGACGATGTCCTACTTGCTTCTTCTTATAAAACAAAAAAGCTATATCTGTTCAATTTTATACCGAAACCGCCAATCTCTGGTCTAATAAATAATACTGATGGATTATGAGTCAGCGTAGTACTTGGTAGCAGACTGAGGTTATGATCGCATTTGTGATTTTTTGCCTTCAACGAGATTAATCACCGATTTCGTGACGGCTAGAAAGATTGCGCCCTTCTGTCTCCTTGTAACTTAGACCAGTGATCAGTCAACCTAACAACTTTGACGTCGATAGATCTTCGGGCCGGTCCAGAATATACTTAAGTTCGATACACTGGTAGAAGTGATCGATCGTGCCAACGACACCAACTACGGGCTCGCGGCCGGCATTTTCACTACAAACATGGACACCGCACTGCAGTTCAGCAAACACGTAGAAGCGGGCGTTGTTTGGTAAATAAACCCTCTTTACATATAGATAGCTGGGAAATTATAGTTCGACCGAGGAGGTATCACCGCCGCTCGCATCTTCCTCCATGTTTCAGTTGGAGAGATGTGGTTTTTGGATATCGTACAGCGAGTCGACCGTCTTGTTCCTTAGGAGTAGTGACGCGTCTACTTACGACCTCTGATGAGGCTTCAGCCTATTAGAGGTTAGTTGTGAGTGTCCATGGGCTGGAATGACGATTTAAAATCCTGTGGCTTTCACGCTCGTTTGTTATTCTTGGAACAAAAAATATTGTACATATATTTAATGTTCTATTTTCTGAGATTAATACTAATATTTCTTGTGTATTCCTAGGATTACTAGAAGTTATTTTGCAGAAATCTCTACAAATCTCCAGGTCTCGATTGGTCTCTATCTCTACAAATCTCCAGGTCGGTAGTGGTGGGGAGAGGCCCGTGCACAGCAGTGGTAGATAAAAAGGGTTGCAGCTATGAACACAAATACAAGTACAGAAACGACTAAATGAAAACATAAGAGCAGATATCTAAATTCTTTATTTAGGTATATCTGATTGGGGTTCGAACCCGGAACGGATCAATTGCTGTTCCATTGCAGAGTCATCACTCAGAATGAGAAGGATTAATGTTGTAGAGTCCACTACGATGACCTAGGCCAGATTAGTAGACTAACAATATAATTTACACACCTACTCTTAATTTGTACACATCTCGCAATATATTTATTACTATATGTTGTACGACATGAATTATACGAGGATAAATAAAATTCAGAGACTTATAGATGTTTACGAATATTATGGGGAACATTTAGACATGTCGGATTCCGCACGAAATTGTCCTCCAAAATTAAAGTCATATTAAAGCAAATGATTTAGTAATAATTCCTTATACACATTTTATAATGTTGAATTGAAGAGTGGCATCCACAATTGTAATTATTTAACGAGTACTATGTGTGTTTATTATTGCAATGTATACACTATGCGTGCTATAGGCGCTTATAGGCACGTATAGTGTGTTTATGTTTTGGGGATTTCCTTCGATTTCCCAGAGATTTTATCATTACATCTTTATTTAATGGAAATGGACCCATTTCAGAAGTATACCATTTCAAACAAAAAATATTTTTTAAATTTAGTACACAATTGAGGAATCGGTGAACGTACATAAGAAAATCATATAGACGAACACGCTACCATTTCTGAAGTCGTTTAAAAAGATACTACCTTTGTATTTATGGAACTCTGCAATCCGACTGAAATATTACTCTCACGCCTATATACTATAGGTATCGACTCGCGGGAGAATTCGTGTTCTATTTGAGATCCAATACTATAAAGAGAGCTATAGGTGCATATCCTGCATGTGTTACAGAGGAAAAATAATATTTTTTGGTCAAACGATATACGGAATGTTGCATATAAAAATAAAATAGAAAAATATTAAAAAAACAGATAGACTTAATGTACAAAACAGTGAGTTATTTCATGGAATGCTCGATGCCCAACAGTTATAGTTTTTCTAGGGAAACGAAACAATTTAGAAAACAATATTTGCCTCTATATTAAGCTAACAGAAGTTAATTTTTGTTTCAGGATAAACAATTATTTTAACTTTACCCCGCAAGTACCCTTTGGTGGCTTCAAAGATTCCGGTCTCGGTCGGGAAAAGTAAGTAGGGTTTTAAATGTTCTTGTTACAAGTATATATGATATAAGCGACAACGGGCTTAAGTATTTATGATAACGATTTTATTGCTTTTATTGTGATAAAGGTACATTGATACATTTATAGATGCATATATAAATTGCTTTATTTTAACATTTTAATATATTAATATATCAATTGGTAAACACTTTATTAAAATCTTTACTTCTATTTATATAAGAATTATGGACATCATAAGTCATGTAACTTTACTTGCCATGTTTTCTTTCTTTTTTTCTCACCGCCGCCCTCATAATCTGCCGTAAAGCAGTTGTTGTGTTTCGACTGGAGAGGTGCGGTCGCCAGGCACACATATAGCGAGGCGACCATCATAGTCCTCAGGAGTAGTGACGCATCCATATACAACCTCAAACGGAACGTCGGTTTTGTTTGGGGTTGAATGTGGGTGTCCATGGGCTGCGGTGACCACTTACCATTAGGTGGCCTGCATGCTTGCTTGCTACTTTACAAACATAAAAAAAAAACATCTGAATCTGCTCTTTGCTGCTTTCATGTTAAAAGATGCGTATGGGTATTGGAGATGGGTACGCGTATTGGATCATGCTGTAATTATTAGGCTGTTAGACGTAAATTAATGTTATTTTAAAATTAATCAGAATTACGATTTGTCAACCCTAATTTACGTATGAATCGCATATAAGTATGTATACGTTAATCGGAATCCTTTTGTCAGATTTATCATCATCAACCCATTAATGACCCTTGCTGGGCACGGGTCTCTTCAGAGAAGAATGTGGGTTAGACCATAGTCCACCGCGCTGGCAAAGTGCGGATTGGTAGACTTCACACACCTTCAAGAACTTTACAGAGAACTCTCAGGCATGCAGGTTTCCTCACGATGTTTTCCTTCACCGTTAAAGCAAGTGATAATTAATTTCTAATACGCACATAACTTCGTAAGATCAGAGGTGCGTGCGGGATTTGAAACCCGGACCTCTAGTGTGAGAGGCCGGAATCTTAACCACTAGGCTATCACTGCTTTATCAGGTTATTATAAGCAAAGATGAATAATAATAATAATAAAATTTGAGTTTAAGTTGATTTTAATAGTAAAATGTTAAGCGCAGATTAAAATTGCACTCACCATCTATACGAACTACGTGACAACTACGAGTCGCACTGAAAACCAGTAGCCTTGGTTCGTCACATGGAGTGAGGCAATTTTCCAATGTAATTTCGATCTAATTTTTGTTTTCTACCTGTAATGGATGTATGTTGCCATATTGGCTATTTTTACGGACAAAATGTTTTTCTTTCTTTCTTTCTTACTTTTTTCTTTTTCAAATAAGATTTGCCAACCCTGATCCGCGTTATAAGTTTCATATAAAAAGGTATATATTTAAGTCCTTTATAGGTCAATCGGATTTTTTACGGACGTTTTAATGATTAAGTCATTATAACTTGATATTATTTAAAAATTGGTCAGAATTAAGTTTTGCCAACCCTATTCCCATACTCGAATAACAGGTGTCGGCCCGTTAGCCGCCCAAACAAGTTCCGATGCGTCTTAATACACTATCAATTAATGCTTGTGCCCCAGTAAGTAATTATTGAGCTTCTGTGCATTTGTTTCACTCTCCAATACATATTTACATTATTGCACTGTTTTTTATGTACCTACTTAACAATTTGACTGCGGCAAACGCACCTTCGCGTTTACTGTCTGTGCCACCCGTGCGGCTCGCACGCATACGGTGTGTGCCGCCGTACTGGAACACGCCTGTTGTATTGCGCGCCGCACGAATGGATTGTTTCGAATATTAGTCGCCGCAGTCAGTGTTAATGGAAGAACACGTGCAGGCGGATGTGCATCCAGGTAGGCATGCATTTATGTTCTATAAATGTTTATGTCATTATTTTACCGGGGATGTAGCCTCGCTACCCTCATAATCCGCCGCGAATAAATTCTTGTTTCGGTTGGGAGAGGTAGAGTTGGCGGGTATATACAGCGAGGCGACCGTCTTAGCTCTCAGGAGTACGCATCTACGTGGGACATTCTTGAACATAGGACGACAGTCCTGTTTGAGATTAGATTTATACTGACGGGACCACTTCATATCAGGTGGCCAACACCGTTGATTGCTACTTTTTTAAAATAATATAAATTAAAGGCAGTCCCTTCCATCATTGTTCCACCCGCCGAGGGATGTGGTTCCATCTACATCATCTGGATCCCTGTCAGTCCTCTACGGTGCGGTGTGCGCGTTCCTTTTTACCATGTACGTGCAAGATGTGGAACGAACTTACTCCTGAGGTATTCCCGGTGCGCTATGACATGGGGTTGGCAAGAAAGGTGTAAGAAGAGCTGTCCTTCAAAGCCGCAATGCATTGGCAACTCCTCTGGTATTGCAAATGTTCATAGGCGACGGTGACCACTTTCCATTTGTTCAGTTATAAAAAAAGGTCAATTTGGATCTAATCTGCAGTGAAGCGATTCTTGTGTTTTGGTTGGAGAGTTTTGGTTATCGGGCACATTTACAAGTGAGGCGCCCAACTCAGACATTAAGAGTAGTAACGTAACTGCGTACGTCCTCTAATAAACTTCAGTCCCGTTGAAGGTTAGATGTGGATATCCATAGGGTGCAGTGACCACTTCAGATCAGGTGGGCTGCGCTCGTTACCTATTCTTCTAAAAAAACCGAACCAAGACAAAATGTTAAACACAAAAATATATTAATAGAACGAAAAAAAAATAGAACGAATGTAAATTATTCGATCCAGCTCGAAGGACCATCTAATTTCAAATTTACTTCTATTTTGCTTACAGATCAAACAAGTATCTGCAGAAGTCGGCGATCACGAGAGTTTGCGCCGTTGGAGGCTTTTTTATATCCATACCTGTATTTTTAACAGGTCAGTACTTTATTTTCTCAAGTAATTGTTATTAAATTAATTTGAGTACCTGAATATTAATAATTATGATTGTAATTTTACATTACATTAACATATAATGTGTTCATTTATGAATTTAAATAAATTTCGTAGTATTCTTTATTCTAATGTCGACGACTCTCTTGGTGTAGCAGTCATTATTCTGATTTGAGGCATGCAGAGTTTTCCGGGTTCGATCCCCGGCTAGCCAGATTGATGAGTTTAGCTTTTCTGGGTCTG
The DNA here is from genome assembly GCA_018249415.1 of Phareas burnsi. Lineage (NCBI taxonomy): Eukaryota > Metazoa > Arthropoda > Insecta > Lepidoptera > Hesperiidae > Phareas > Phareas burnsi. Next base: position 4,592 of record DWKL01000666.1, on the reverse strand, counting down.
GGTGTATGGATTTCCGTCTTTGTATGTTTTCATGGGACCCGCGACACGAAATCCGCAATGTAGAATGTGGGGCAAAGTGTTATTTTGTTTACGTTATTTTAATAACCAAGCCAAACTCAATTTAGTTTATATGGATATTTTAAATTTTTAATCCATGTACTACCGCCGTCCTCACAATCCGCCAGGCAATTGCCAGGCACACTTACAGTGAGGCGATCATTTTAGTCAGATATTATTGTACATAGGACTTCAGTCCCGTTGGAGGTTAGACGTAGACTGTAGCGAGCACTTCACATCAGGTGGGCTTAACGCTCGCTTGCTACTTTTCTAAAATAAAATAATAAAAAACATTCTATTTGGTCCTAATATGCCGTGAGGCAATTCTTGTGTTTCGGTTGGAGAGGCGTCGTTGCCGGGTACACTTACAGCAAGGCGACCATCTTAGTCCTCGGGAATAGTAGCGCATCGTATGACCTCTGATAGGGCTTCAGTCTTGTTTGACGTCAGATGTTGGTGTCGATAGGCTGCAGTGACCATTTAACCAGACATCCCGCACGCTCGTTTGCTACTCATCTCATATATATATATTTTTTATGTATAAAATTTTCTCAAGAGCCAAACATAATTTCCAGGTATCATACTGTACACCTTCATCCAGTTCCACTCGACGCCGGCGATCGTGACGTCAGTCTTCATCGGGGTCGGCATCATCTTCTGTGGCTGCGCGATGGTACACAACGTGTTCGTGTGGCAGAAGGAGAAGACCAACTTGGTGAAGGCGTTCCGAACCCAGGAGTTGAACGCCAGCGCCGCTTCCCCCGCTAACACTTCCAATGGCGTGGTCATGAATGGCCACTTGAATAATACTGGAAACCTAAGCTTCCATAGCATGACTGCGCCCTACACTCATCCAATTACGTTGCTGCAGCAAGGAGGGCCTTATATTATCAGGTAATTAGAAGCCCTTCAGTACATATAAACGTACATCATCATCATTCAACCCATGAATATCCCATTGCTGGACACAGGTTTCCTTTCAGAATAAGAAGCGTCATTTCATAGTCCACCACGTGCTAAGTGCGGATTGATAGATTTCACATACTTTCAAGAACCTTACAGAGAACCCTCAGGAATGCAGATTTCCTAACAATGTTTTCCTTCACCGTTAAAGCAAGTGATAATAAATTTTTAATACGCACATAACTTCGAGAAATCAGAGGTACGTGCTGGATTCGAACTCTGTTCCCCAGTGTGAGGCCGGAACCTTAACCACTAGGCTATCGCTGCCCACACAAACATAAAAATGAAACATAACCCTTCCATTTGACTTCCCCGCAGTCTGATAAAAATCAAGAACAGTTTCCCTTTATATGCGAGATGGTAATTAAAATGAGTGTAATAATATTTTATGTTCATTATTTATCTACAGATGTTCAGACTACATTTGGTCAACAATTTATTAATAATTCATACTACGATTGTGGGATAGCACACGTTCAAGAAGATTACAAAGATTGCGGTTTCTGATATCTATATATCAGCCTTTATATTTATCTTGCATATACCAATGGGTATTATTGGCCGACACGTGAGATTAAGGTGTCAATCGGTACGAGAGTATCTCAAAAACCAATGAGAGTGGTTCCCTGTAATTGTGAATGAAATTCCTGAATTTTGTTAGATCTGTCAAAAATTTTGGCGCGAGCTCCAAATCGGTTCCCATGGACGCTCTTTTTCTCTAGTTATGCCATTGGTAGTACTATTCTTGGCTATACTAAAAAATTGATTGTGTTGATTTCAGGCCACCGACCAGCACTCCTCCAGGCGAGGGCGCGGCCACGCCCGGCGTGCCAGCCGCCACCATCGACCTCAGCCACGACACGCATGAACTTAGCACTCTGGTGTGACTGTGACTATTTGTCACTGTGATTGTGACATACGAATTGTTATAATGCTTTTAGGAATAAAATTTTAAGCTCGTCCGCAAATCTCAGAGATTCAATGGGTTTCTAATATCAATTTCTTCAGTATGTCTCAAATTTTAACATTAGGGACTGCTAATTTGATCTAAGAAGACAGTTTGTAATGTCAATTTAATGTCAATGTCTATGGAAATATCTCAAATTTTGACATTAGGAATTGTCAGTTTGTTCTAAATGGACATTTACTAAGGTCAATTTCTGTGGATATATCAAATAACATTAGAAACTGTCAATTTGGTCTTTGGATTTTGTGGATTGATCCTAAATTACACTTTTTATCCAAACTTACATATGACGTTTTGTGTAATGTGACTGCATCTGGGCGATGCAGATTAATGTTCTTGGGACAACTATAAAATATAAATAAATGCGCAGTTACGTGAGTTATACATTTCCAAAGCTAGTCTCATCAGCAACGAATTGTCCAATATAAATTGAATAACAATTATGATTCTAAAATATTTTAGAGTAGGTACTAACGTACTTACCTATTTTGTTTGTTACAAATTGTATTTCTGGTCTAAATAAATAGAAAGCCAGTGTTTTCGTATCAAAGATAAATCTTTATTTTAGCAATAAACTGTCAATACGATTATATCACAAGAAATGTGAATTAAAGAACATAGAATTTACTAATAGAGACGAAATACAACGATGTTAATCGAAGTTTAACGATTTTTTTTAAATATACACGAAAATGAACAACGAATAAGCGATTTGATTATTTTTTAATTACAGTCGCTACTTTATCCGAAATAAACACTGCCAGTAATCGTGCCGCTGTTTGACAAGTTTTGTCAAGGTTTGACAATTGCTGTCAAACTTTTTAAGTATCCAATATCCACCGTGAATAGCAAGATGTTTTGATACGGGAATGTACGTATAATTACGACTTCTTATCAATATGGATGAACTGGGGGCCTTATTTTACACTGATGTGATTTTAAGTTAATATTTTAAAATTGTTTGCTACCTAATATGTATTTGATTACCGTGGAAACGAATCTTGACGAATTCTCGAGGATGATTGGTTTAAATGTCTAACTACAGAAAATATAAAACATATATTATTTATATTTTTAGACAGCATACTGTGGATTAATTTAAAAAACGTAATAATTTAATTAGTACTATATGAAAATATATTATATAATATGTTTGTCTTTTCATCAATATGTTCCTGAAACATGTCTGTGGATGGAATTCTGTTGAGAAAAAAAATCAAATTCATGTAGGTATGTATACGTAAAATAAGGCCTCAGTATGAATATGACTTAAGCTTAGCATTGAATAAGACAGTTTAAATTGTATATTATGATATTTAATTGTAAATATTGTTTCTAATGTTAAGGAGAGATGCGAGTCTTGCTTTGCCATGCTCTTTTAGATCCTTTGTTTTACTGTGTTTTAAGGTTGTAATAAAAATAAAATAAGGGTAACCCTAGATTTAGGGCGATACAAACGGGCGAAAAATGATTTTGAGTTCTATCTGACGTATGTGATACGAGTTCCCGCCATTTCTGTGTAAAGTACCTATATATACTTTTTTTTCTGTCCGGAGACTTTTTGACGAAAAATTAAATAAAGTTACTTCAAAATGAAGAAATCCAAAGCCGTGAAATATAGTATAAATAAATGTATGGGGACAAATGGCGAATGGTGGTAAAGTAATCCGGCGGACTAATTTTAATGTAAAATTTTTCATTTTTCATTTTTGGGCTGTAAATACTTCAGTTTTAAATTAAAACGAAAAATTAATGTACTCTTCGAATCAGTTTTTTTAAATTTCTTCAAACAGCAATAACATAATTATAAACTTAGAATAGACGCGTAGGTACCTACTTAATATAAATCCATAAAATACTCTTAATAATTAAAAATATGTTTGTGAATAACCAACGATGTGCAGTACCTATTCATCCAAATTATTTATAAATTGACATTCTGTACATTATTTTATTGCCGTAAATTACTCTTATGTAAATGTTAAAAATTAATAGACATATTTTTGTTTAGATAGTGTATGTACTTAATATCAACTAAGTATTAACATCGTTACACTTGTTTATAATTACAAATGCGTTTGTTTAGAGATTACATTTTACTTGTAGTAATAATAATGATTGGGGATGTATCACTGCCAAATCTTTTTATTGATGTAAGGAACATTGACTGCCTTATAGTGCCTATTGGGAGTTCTAAGGCTAAGTTCCATAGAGTAAATAATAGATCCATTATTTACTTTGAGATCTTTGAATGGTTCAGTCTATAGGATTTCTACACTGCCGTTCTTAAGCTAAATTGCAGTTAGTTCCATACCTAGCCAAGTTGGACATTTTGATGTATTCATAATCAGTACAAAACGAATGAAAAATTTCACTGTTTGAAAGTGTTCTATTGTACTTATTTTTGATACCTCAAAATCTTGCATATGACATATAGTTAAGTAGCACTGATTTTTAAAAATAACCTTTTTTGACCATAACTCAGACGTTGGTTTTGTTATGGAATGGCATTATAACTTAAGGATGGCAATATAGATGAAGTTTAGGCTCCAGTGGCCTCTTAACATTAGGTGAACTGACTTGTTTGCAATACACATACTGTATG
>DWKL01000665.1:0-17524 GCA_018249415.1 Phareas burnsi | reverse complement strand
TTTTGAAATGCATCTTGTAAATGGATCACCAGTTAGACCAGTGGGGCATGTGCATATTGGATTGTGATTGATGACTTGGCATTGAGCTGATACACCACAAGCACCTTGGCATGGATTTATACATTTCTGATTGCTGCACGCCTTATTCGAAGGACAATCTGAGCTGGACGTACACTCCGGATGACATGATGGTGGCGCTCCAAGATATGATGTCATACAAGAACAAACCGCTTGGTTATTATATTCTCTACATTGGCTAAATGGTCCACAGGGACTTGGTTGACATGGATTCGACGGCATAAGCTCTGCAAACATTAGATAATTTATATTTTGAGATAGTAAAATAATTTATTTTACAGTTATTATTCAATATTTATTATATATAGATATTTATTATAGTTATTATAGGTTTCTTGCCTATTTGTAAAAAAACATAACTATCGAATGGTAAGCCTATTTATTATTGTTTAAGATAGCCCAAGCAATTTAGGAGCAACTACATCACATATAAATAACACTTATCTATTTATAATAATATTATAATAAAACCAGTACCACCTTTTCTTTTTGAAATAAAATTTTGAATAATATTTTTTTACTTAGATAAATAATTACCTCTTATTGGATTGCATTGAATGAAAGCGTTCCCTGTTGTTTTCGGAGGACATATACAAATGGCCATGTGTTTTACAACTTCGCAATTAGCGTTATTTCCGCACGAATTCACACATGGATTAATGCACTTTTGGTTAACGCAAGCTTTATCCATTGGACATTCGGAGCTAATTGTGCATTCAGGACGACAGCCAAAATATGGGTCACCATTGTATTCCGGTAAACAGGTGCAAACTCCGTCATTACAGATGGCGTTTGGTCCGCATGGTGAAGGATTGCATGGATTTATAAGCGTCGTGTCTAAAACATAAAAATAACATAGAAAATACTCTTTCTGTATTACTGCATCATTTGTATGTACAATTCAAATCGCCTTAAATGTTTACCTTTCTGAGGTTTCACAAAGCAGTTGTTGAAGGGATCACCAGTATAACCGTCTAAACAGGTACAGATTGAAATGTGACTTTGTACTCTACATTCAGCATTTATGCCGCAAGAGCCAGGGCAAGGATCTACACACTTTTCATTGATACACGCCTTGTCACTGGGACAATCAGTGTTAATAGAGCATTCGGGTCGACAGTTCGGCGGGCTGCCGTGGTACGCAGGTAGGCACGAGCAAGAAGGCGATCCTCTTATATCGCGGCATTGGGAGAAAGGCCCGCAAGGAGACGGCAGACATGGATTTACCGAAACAGCGACAACATCAGCCACTGAAATGTTAGCGTAAAATTATAATAAACTATTTATACAACAGAATACACATAAAAGTATTATAAATATAAAACAAATACCATGAACTCTGTAACAGCGGCTGAAAGGATCTCCGGTGTGCTGCACTTGACACGTACAGATTGGGCTGTGATTAATGACTTTACAATCGGTGTTTAATCCACAAACTCCTTCACATGGATTTTTACATTTCTGCTTAATACATGCTTGTTGTTGACTGCACTCTGAGCTAACAACACACTCTGGTCTACAAGATGGAGGTGTTCCCAAATAACCGGATTCACATGTGCAGACAGCTTGATCGTTTGATACTTTGCATATGCTATTAGGCCCGCAAGGAGATGGCACGCAAGGGTCTTTATACACCGGGGGTATTTCTAAAAAATACATACATATTATTCCAAGTATGTAGTAATTATTTTAATTAGTAGTTGGCTTTATTTCTTTTTAATGTTTATTTTATTTCTAAATTGTAATATTATAATGCAAGATTGTCGATAAATAGGAAAAAAATTAAGACTATTTAATACAATGCCATGCCAAATTTTTTAACATACCTTGTATTTTTTCAAGACATCCTTGGTATGGACTACCTGTCAGTCCCGGCAAACATTCGCATTGAGGTGTATGATTTATAACATTACATACAGCATTTCGCCCGCATATGTTGTTACAAGGATTTTTGCATTTATTTTGAATACATGCCAAATTGGTTGGGCAGTCAGAGTTTACAACGCATTCTGGACGACAGCCTTCATACGGATTTCCAAGATAATCTGGCAAACACACACAAGAACCTGCTCCTCTCAATTCTTTGCACAACGCATTGGGTCCACATGGTGATGGAGAACAGGGAGTAAGAGGTACATCCAAAACTTTGCATGCAATGAAGGCGTCTCCTGTAAACCCTGGTTGGCAAAAGCATTGCGGTGCGTGACTAACAACTCTGCATTCGGCTCCCGCGCCACAAGAACCGGGACAGGGGTCTTTGCACTTTTGATTAATACATGCTAATTCATTAGGGCATTCAGTATTAGCGATACATTCGGGTCGACAGCTTGGCGGGCTTCCCGAATAACTTTCGAGACACGCACACGACGGAGACCCATTGACTTCCTTACAAACAGAGTTTGGACCACAAGGCGACGGTTCGCACGGATTCACGTATACGTCTGGTACCAAAACTGTAATAAAAATTCACAACGTTTAAATTTTGTTTAAATGTCAAATATTACAAAGTATAAGAAAAAAATTCTTACCTTGAGTTATACATCTACTAAACGGATCCCCAGTTAAGCCAGACGGACATGAGCAAATGGGGTTGTGATTTATAACTTGGCATTGAGCTCCAGCACCGCAGTTTCCTTTGCATGGATCGATGCATCGTTGTCCAGAACACGCTTTGGTCAGCGGGCATTCAGCACTAGATGTGCACTCAGGCCTACAAGTAGGTGGCGCATCCATATAACCGGGCAGACATGTACATATAGCCTGGCCATTAATTTCTCTACAACGACTGTTAGGGCCGCAAGGAGATGGATTGCATGGATCTATGAATTCGGTTACTACTTGCGGTCGACATTCTAAGAAAGCATTTCCTGATAAACCTTGTGGGCACGTACACATGGGTACGTGGTTGAATATATTGCATAGAGCTTGTTTGCCACATGTATTGATACAGGGATCGACGCATTTAGTTTTCACACAAGCCTTATCGTGAGGACAATCTGTGTTCACTAAACATTCTGGGCGACAACCGAAATATGGATCACCATGATATTCAGGCAAGCATGTACATATTCCATCGTTACATTCAGAGTTTGGTCCACATGGAGATGGGTTGCAAGGATCTAGTTCAGTATAAATTTCTGAAAATGGAATAGTTAGAAAACATTAAAAAAAGACCATCTTTTAAATTGATAAACAAGACAAATTAAGTTAAAAAATACATCAGTAAAGGTACATATTTACCATCATCTTGTGGAACTGCTGTGCATTGTACAAATGGATCGCCTTTGTAGTGTTCTATGCAACTACACTGAGCAATGTGGTTAAACACAGTACATTGTGCATTTAATCCACACGCACCAGGGCATGGATCGCGACATTTTTCATTGATGCAGGCTTGATTACTGGGACATTCAGAATTAATTGTACACTCGGGTCTACAGTTTGGCGGGCTTCCGATATATCCTGGTTGACAAGCACAGGACGGACTGCCTCCAATATTACGACATTCTGCATAATGGCCGCACGGTGATGATAAACAAGGATCTGCAACTGGCGTGCTAACTGGTGGTTGTGAAACTGAAATAAAATATAAATTAAAATTATTTGTGTGGGTTGATTAATAAGGTGATAGATCTAATAACTTTACAGCACACTACTAATCCTACCTTTTATAGGATAACACCTTGTAAAAGGATTTCCCGTTAAACCTTGCTTGCAAACGCAGATAGGACTATGATTGATAACGTTGCATTTGGCGTTATCACCGCAGCTACCAACACATGGATCGGAACACTTTTGTTCAACACAAGCCAAGTGTGGTGGACATTCCGAGCTCACCACACATTCTGGGCGGCAACTAGGCGGCGAACCGACGAAACTGGGCAAACAAGAGCATACTGCTTGACCGTTTATTTCCCTGCATTGGCTATTTGCACCGCATGGTGATGGGCTGCATGGGTTTATTTCTAAAACTTGCGCTAAAAATTGAAAATAAACATATCATAATTATTGTTATGGTGTATTTCAAAGATAAATATTTTGTATATTTTTTTTCTGTTTACTTACGTTCTTGCAAGATGTTGCAATGGCTAAATGGATTTCCAGTGTACCCGGATAGACAAATACAATTGGGCATGTGGTTATTAACTTGACATAAGGCGTTAGAACCACAAGTGCCTGGACAAGGATCGACACACTTCATCCTGGAGCATGCTTTATTAAGAGGACAGTCAGAATTGACAACGCACTCTGGCCTGCATCCTTCGTATGGATTTCCTAAATAGTCCTCCTGGCATTGGCAAGCACCTACGCCATTTTGTTCTCTACATATAGCGTTTGAGCCACAAGGACTTGGGCTACAAGGATTTAATATTTCACTCGGTTCCATTGATACTATGAGAGTACATTGTGAAAATGGGTCACCAGTGTATCCAACTTGACAAATACACATAGGAGAATGGCTGACAACTCTGCATTCTGTATTACTGCCACAACTTCCTATGCATGGATCGGCACACTTTTGATTTAAGCAAGCCAAGTTGTAATCGCATTCACTGTTACTTATGCATTCCGGTCTGCAGTTAGGCGGTGTTCCTTTAAACCCTGTTTTACAGGCACACACTGGACTTTCACCACTTATTCTGCAGATGGAGTGGGGTCCACAAGGGGATGGATCGCAAGGATCTACCTGAGGCGGTGTTTCGACTAAAAAATAATGATTATTATATTAAGTATGTAGCTTCATGAATAACATAAACATTCAAATGACTTGACTTAATTTATTTTAATGTTCTTACCAATGACGGTACATCTAACGAAGGGATCTCCTGTAAATGATGGCGGACAAGTACAAATTGGGTTATGATTGATGACGTCACATACAGCTGCTGCTCCACATGCGCCGATACAAGGATTTACACATTTTTGATTGTTGCACGCTTCCTTCAATGAACATTCTAGACTGACTACACATTCAGGTCTACAAGTCGGTGGACTCCCACGATAACCAGGAATACAAGAGCAAACACCTTGGCCGTTAGATTGCTGGCATCGACTGTTCGGTCCACAGGGTGATGGATTGCATGGATTGATGTTGGCAACTAAAAATTACGAAAGAAATTATTTGAGATTAGTCATTAAAATATTTTTTTTTTACAAATTACTTAAAAAAATAATTGGTTCTTTTATTACATAATGGAAATGTGTTACTGCGTCGGAGGACAAAATAAAAACGCCTCACATCATATGGTATATCTACCGTAACAACTTTTAAACTAGAAAATCCCACCTTTACATCAGTGTTGACTGCAAACCTATTTATGTCCCACTGCTGGGCACGAGTCTCACCCTATAATCTGGGGGACGTCTGGAGGTACATCACCACGCAAGCGTGGATACGATACAGCCAACCCGTGTCAGATATTTTCAAACCGCCATTAAGGGCTCCGACAGTTTCACGTGCTCAAAACACGGAAACGCGAAATTTATCCACTACCAGCTAACTCCCATTCGCCCCCGGCGTTGCTTAAACTTTGTTTTAAATGCTAAATAGGCGCGCCAGTGATGCCTACGTTACGGAACTACAAAGAGTTTTATTGTTAACTAGAAAATAATGTCACATATAATTATATTTTAAAAAAAGATATACCTGCAAAGGGACGACATTCTATAAATGCATTGCCACTCATGCTCTTGGGACAACTACACATCGGTACATGGTTATTAACATCACAAATAGCATTCAACCCGCAGGTGCCAATGCAAGGATTCACGCATTTATTTCGCTGGCAACCTTTGTCTGGAGGACAATCAGAATTATATACACATTCAGGCCGACAGCCAAGATATGGATCACCATGGTAGCCTGTCGTGCAAGAACATACTCCATTGCTACATTCTGTATTAGATCCGCAAGGACTTGGCTCGCAGGGATCATAAGTAGTAGGAGGTGGCTCATCTGAAGAAATAATTACAGTAAATTAAAGTATGCAATTATGTAATTGTATAACTATTATCGTTGGTTAAATTGAGTTTCTTTTACCTTTAATTGGTATCGGGGTGCATTCCCTAAATGGATCACCGGTAAAACTATCTGCACATATGCATACTGGTACGTGATTGTTAACAAAACACTTAGCGTACAATCCACATGAACCTTCGCACGGGTTTCTGCACTTCTCGGCAATACATGCTTGATTACTGGGACAATCGGAATGTACGACACATTCAGGTTTGCAGTAAGGTGGTGATCCCGTATACATTGGTAAACATGAACAAGAAGCCAGTCCATTAATGTTACGACACTCTGCGTAAAGTCCACATGGTGACGGGAGACAAGGATCTGATTGTACTGCTTCAATAGGTAATATTTCTACGGAATACAAGAAGCATTAATAAATTTCGAAGGAGTAAATAATTTTGAAGAAAAAAAATTTTATACTACGTCTACTTACGAAGAGTAAGAGAGCATAAAGTGAAGGGGTCTCCAGAATAACCTTGTCGACAGGAGCACACTGGACTATGGTTAATTACTTTGCATTCAGTGTTGCGACCGCAAGGTTTAGGACAAGGATTGATGCATCTGTTGTTAACGCAAGCTTTAGTGGGCTTGCAGTCTGAATTCACAACACATTCAGGTTTACAGCTGGGCGGAGATCCAATATAATTTGTCAGACATGAGCAAACTGGCTGACCATTTATTTCCTTACACATCGCATTAGCGCCGCATGGTGACGGATTACAAACATTTATCACAGATATATCAGATTCTGGAAATAACGGATTAAAAATTAATAAACCCACTGCATACTTTATAACTTATTTCAGCTGTTTGATAATAACTTACCCCTCATAACAGAACACAAAGACAACGGATTGCCGGTATAACCAACTTTACAGTTACATGTAGGCTTATGATTTGTAACAAAACAATCGGCGTTATAACCACACACTCCTGGGCAAGGGTCAATACATTTATTTCTATTGCATGCAGACGTTAATGGGCAGTCCGAGTCGGCTAAGCATTCCGGCCTGCACCCTTGATATGGATCGCCAAAATAATCAGGCAGGCACGTACAAGACCCCGCACTTCCTTGAACTCTGCATTCCGCATTCGAGCCGCATGGCGACGGTTCGCACGGATTAATGTATTCAATCTTTGGTGGAGCTGAAAATAGTTTATTACAAAATTCATAAAAAAAATATTCACTTACCTAAACACCGCATTTACCTTAGAAGCTCCTTGGTCTGAAGCGTTAGTCGAAGCTTACTGGGCTCGGCGACGTTTAGTGATCTCTCTAATCCAGCTGCGGCGCTGCCGTTTAGCGCCACCATCCAAAAGCGGCCGTGTTAAGACACGACCTAAGCTTACTGTAAGTGCTTTGTTATCTCCGCGTGCTCCAATCAAAAGCAGAGGCATTAATTTCACATAAATAGTTATTGAAAATGTTACATCCCTTCTGGAAGCAAAATCTATACAATTAAACATTATGTCATCACCATCTTAATTCGATTGCCTCCGTTTTACATTTAAGCATTACAAAGACATTATACCAGTATAATTTCCAGTAAACCAAGCAGCGGGCATGGTCGCTACTCAATCCTAAAGAAAAGATACCGGTACAATTCTGTGATCTTGACATTAGTACACCGTGTGAGCCGTGATCTTATCTCAATATTTAAAAAGCACACATTTTAAGCATGAATTGTCACGCTTCGCGAAGCAGGGGTTAAATGCGCTTTTTTCATGAAATTATATCAGTTCTTTTGGGGTTAAAATATTTTTTCTTGAACATTCTTTACCTTTTAATCAATATTGTGTTTATTTAACTTATGGATACCTATTATCGTGAACACTGACAAAGATGTAAAACACTAAATTACATAATTATAGTGCTGGTTGTAATGGGACGTACCTTTAGGTGTCGTACAACCCTGGAAGGGATCGCCTTCGAGGCCCGGTTCACACGCGCACGTCGCGCGATGATCAACCACCGAACACAGAGCTCGCGGGCCGCATGCTTGCACGCAAGGATCTTTGCACCGTTGGGCGACACAAGCGAGGGCTGCTGGACATTCAGCGCTGATGGTACATTCTGGTCGGCAGTTTGGTGGGGACCCAATAAAACCAGGCTGACAGCTACAGGCTGGTATGTCTCCCGAATTTACGCATAGAGAATTTGGACCGCACGGCGATGGTTGACATGTGTCAACCGGCTCTATTGGAAGTGCTAAAAATTAAAAAAATATTATAGTTTAGTTAATTATGTATTTCATAACATCAAATGTAATTCGCTGTAAAATATTAATACCTGGCAACGAGTAACAGTACGTGAAGGGATCCCCAGTAAATCCATCATTACAAGTACATATAGGTGAATGAGCGATAACTTGGCACCGCGCTCCACGACCACATGCACCCTCACAGGGGTCCCGACACCGGCGGTCAATACAGGCGAGCTGTAGCTTGCATTCTGAACTGACGAGACATTCTGGACGGCATGATGGCGGCGATCCTATGTGTCCCGAACGACATGAGCAGGCCGCGGCGCCGTTTGCGCTCACTGTGCACTCACTATACGGACCACACGGTGATGGCGAACATGGCGAACGAGGTGATTCTAAAAATTACATAAACATAACATTAGTGATTGTAAAATATTATAATGTTGTCATGGAAGTTAAAAATGGATAACTAAAATGAACCAAAAGCATGAACATTTCCTTTGTTGTACCTTGAATACATTAGATTTAAATAAGTAAACGTTGAATATATCTACTACATATTATTACTTTAAGTAATAGAGGTCAAATGGTGGAATCCATAGATTTTTTTTTTTCTGTATACTCACTATTTATTAATATTTGCATTAGTTTTATTTGAAACAACACCAATTTACCCACTCAGTTAGAAGAGGTGTCATTAGCGGAAAAATAGTTAAATATCTAATGGTTTTTACCTGATTTCATAATTTCTGTGCAGAATGAGAATGGATCTCCTGAAGTATTGGGCGGACAAGTGCATGATGGAATATGGTTATTAACCGAACATGTCGCACTGGTACCACAAGCTCCGGGACATGGATCTACACATTTGCCTCCCTGGCACGAACGCGTTGGTGCACATTCTCCATTTGTACTACATTCCAATCTACATCCCGAATAGGGATCGCCAAAGTAACCGGATGCACACGAACACAACCCACTATCACAAATGGCGTTACTTCCACAAGGCGATGGTATACAAGGATCTGCTGACGGCGTTGGTGTGACTGTAATAACACAAAATAATTATATAGTGATGGGTGTTATAAAGAAACTTCAGCCGTCAGCTATGTTTCCAAAATAACTAAGAAAAGATAAAACCTTATATGACTTACCAATTACTTCTAAGCATTGAATAAATGGATCACCAGAATAACCCAAGGGACAACTACATATGGGTATATGATCTTGAACACGGCACTCTGCTCTAAATCCACAAGAACCTTCACAAGGATTTGTACATTTTTCTGCAATACAAGCTTGATGTGATGGGCAATCTGTATTTACTAGGCATTCTGGGTGGCAATTTGGCGGCGAACCCATATAACCCACCATACATGAACAGGATGGGGAATTGTTTATTGGCCGGCATTCACTATATGGACCGCACGGGTTAGGCTGGCAAGGTTGGTACGGTTTAGTTTGTTCTTCAACTGTGTATTGAATTTCTTGACACCTACTGAATGGATCTCCGGTCGTTCCCGCTGGACAGCTACATAGTGGACTATGATTGATAACTTGGCAATGTGCGCCAATACCACATGTACCTCTACACGGATCTGCGCATTTCAATTTGTGACACGCACGATCTGAAGGGCATTCACTACTGACGGTACACTCAGGCCTACAATCGGGTGGAGCACCTTTATAGTCTGGCAAACATTCACAAGATGCTAATTCCCCATTTTCTCTACATACGCTATTTGGTCCACAAGGTGAAGGCTGACAGGGTCGTATCTCCTGTACTGGTTCATTCTTATTACATTGAACGAATGGATTGCCTGAATATCCCTTCAAACATGCGCAAGAAGGAACATGGTTAATTACAGTACATTCAGCATTAGAACCACATATTCCTGGGCAAGGATCAGCACATTTATTTCTAATACACGCCTTATCTGCGGAACAATCTGAACTAAGAACACATTCGGGTCTACAGCCATCGTAAGGATTTCCTTGATATCCTTCCATACATGAACAGGCACCTGCGCCATTTCGTTGAGTACAAATTGCATTTGCTCCACATGGTGATGGATCACATGGTTTTACAACATTTTCTGAAATAAAAGTTAATTATATATAATGTATTGTTTATGTTATAATAACAATTTAATAATAAAGATAATAAAATGGGCATCAATTAAGATTAAAAATAATACCTTCTTGTGGTACGCACTGCATGAATGGATTCCCAGTGTATTTTTCTTTGCAAATGCAGGATACGGTATGGCTAGCAATTATACAATCTGCGTTTACACCACATGAACCAGGGCATGGATCTATACATTTATTTCTTATACACGCTTGATTTGATGGACAATCCGGATTAATGACACATTCCGGTCTGCAGTTTGGTGGCAATCCTACGTAATCATCTACACATCTACAATTTGCTTTTCCGTTTCTCTCTACGCACAATGAATTTGGTCCGCACGGGGAAGGATTACAAGCATCGATTGATTCTGGAGGCGGCGTTGCTATTATATCATAACAGCTTTTAAATGGATCTCCTGTTTGACCCGCATTACAACTGCATATAGGACTATGATTAATGACTTCACATCGAGCAGATACGCCACATGCATTAATGCATGGGTTAATACATTTTTGGTTAACACAAGCTTTAGTAGAAGGACATTCTGAACTAACAATACATTCTGGGCGGCAGGCAGGTGGAGATCCTTGAAAACCTTCAATGCAAGCGCATACTGCAGTATTATCAGTGTTACGACAGATACTATTTGGTCCACAGGGCGACGGGTGACACGGATCCCTGGGTAATACTTTATCCTTTTCTACAGGTTGACAGTGCGTAAATGGATTACCCGTATAATCAGTTATGCAAGAACAGCTAGGTATATGGTTGATCACGTCACATTTTGCATTTTGACCACAAACTCCAGGACAAGGGTCTCGGCATTTATTCCTGAAACAGGCTTTGTCTCTTGGGCATTCCTGACTTCCAGTGCATTCTGGTCTGCAAGATTCGTATGGATTGCCACTGTAATCTCGTAAACAAGTACAGAATCCGTTATCACATTGCGCGTTTGGTCCACATGGCGATGGATTACAAGGATCTAATGGAGTTGGAGTCGTTGGTGCTGAAAGAAAATATAAAATATTTACTGAAGATGAACACGAAAAAATATATATTATTTATAAAGAATTCTAAATATTTGTACATACTTTCACTTATTGGTAGACATCTTGAAAATGGATCCCCAGTGTAACCTTCATTACAAACACAAACCGCTACATGATTCAAAACATGACAGTTGGCCTCCACTCCGCATGATCCTGGGCAAGGATCTTCACACTTTTGCCGAACGCAGGCAAGAGACGCGGGACACTCTGAGTTAATTGTACATTCAGGCCGGCAAGACGGTGGAGATCCGACATAACCAGGCAAACACGAACAAGCTGGTCCACTTGCTAACAATTGACATCGTGAGTGCGGTCCACAAGGAGATGGAGTACAAGATGGTGGCCGCTCGGTTGTAGGTGGTATATCTGTTAAAATATTAGAATTACATTAGAAAATTTTGCTTGGAAGAAATACATATTATTTAGATTATTCTGTATAAATACTTACTATAACACTGCGTGAATGGATCACCGGTCATACCAGCCGGACATGTACAAATAGGATTGTGGTTCTTTACTAAACAATGAGCTCTTAAGCCGCAAGTGTTAGGGCATGGGTCGTCACATTTTTGATTAATACACGCTTTAGATGCATCACATTCACTGTTCACAACGCACTGCGGCCTACATGAAGGCGGTGATCCGATATAATTTGGAAGGCAAGAACATACTGCTTGCATATTTACTTGTCTGCATTGGCTGTTAGGTCCGCATGGAGTCGGCTCACAAGGATTTTGGGCTGGGGTAGCTGAGGAGGAATGAAATATTGAAGTTATACTATCAATATGCATGCAATTATGTTTAGTATATTATATATTATTAAGTTTTGTTTTTTATACTTACGTTGCATTAGTACTTGTTTGCATTGGAAGAATGGGTCTCCAGTATAACCGTCCGGGCAAGTACAGACAGGCACGTGTTTGTCAACTGTACATTGTGCTAATTGTCCACAGGTTCGAGGACAGGGATCGATACATTTAAATCTTGTACAAGCCAAATTCAAAGGACAGTCATCATTACTTTCACATTCTCTACGACAACCTTGCTGGTTATACGGATCACCCTCGTAACCATCGGAGCAGAAGCAAGCACCAGCGCCATTATGTTCCCGACATTCGGCATTTGGTCCACAAGGAGATGGAGAACAAGGACTTGATGTTGGAGTCATCTCAGTAGCTTAAATGATAATAAAAGATAAAATAAAATTCGGTACTAAAGAGTAAAAAATATTAGTGTAACGTATAAAAAACTTACATGATATCACAATTTGTACGCAATTTCTTGAAGCATCTCCTGTGAATCCTTGTTGGCAACTACATATTGCTTTATGATTTACGGTTAAGCAAATAGCATTTAATCCGCAAGCTACTTGACAAGGATCTTTGCAACGTTCATTAACACAAGCTGTATTACTGGGACACTCGGCGTCAATAGTACATTCAGGTCTACAATTTGGTACTCTTCCTATATAGTTGGGCAGACAAGAACAAGCAGCTTGATCTCCGATAACACGACATTCTGAATTTGGCCCACACGGCGAGGGCAAACAAGGATTTGTTGGCACTAATCCTAAGAAAAAAGGAACAAATTAGAATTAGTAAATGGTTTATTAAATATATCGTAATATATCATCATTAACTGACTGACTCGGAAACAGACTTACTTTCTTCGGGACTACATTTAGTGAACGGATCGCCAGTGAACCCTGGAGTACAACTGCAGATCGGATTATGGGTTACAACTTGGCAGCGAGCATTAACACCACATGTATTTGGACAAGGGTCTGTGCATTTTTTATTAACACAGGCCTTATCTTGTGGGCATTCTGAACTGACAATGCACTCTGGACGACAGGAAGGAGGAGTGCCAATGTAACCGATTTCGCAAGTGCATACGCTATGACCATTAATTACACGACATAAACTGTTAGGACCGCACGGAGATGGTTGACATGGATCCAACTGAGGTTCAATATTTGGAATACCTAAAATTAAAATAAGTAATATAAGTTTATATTTTTAATAATACATTACCTGACCACTTTTCAAAATATAATATTAATAATATTAACGACAATTAGACCACATTTTAAGTGGTGTAAGACGTTATTTAATTTGATTATGTGTATGGTTTTGATAAACATTAGTTTCGACGATGAATTATTGTTAAATCAGACTTACTTTCAATTTCACATCTTGTGAGTGGATTTCCGGAATATCCCGTCAGACAAGTACACGTTGGTGAATGATTAACCGTTCTACATTCGGCATTTATACCACATGCTCCTGGGCATGGATCCTTGCATCTGTTGTTAGAGCATGCCTTATTGCGATCGCAATCAGAATTAGATACGCATTCTGGCCTGCAACCTGTGTATGGATCTCCAAAATACTCCGGTAAACAGGTGCATGATCCCACGCCATTTCTTTCTTTACATAAAGCATTTGCTCCACATGGCGACGGGTTGCAAGGATTCGGTGGTGGTTCAGAAGAAACTGTAAATTAATTTAAGGAATTAGCTCCATCAAATTTTTTACCGCAAATCTTAAGTCGTTTTAAAACTTACATTCAATAACAGAACATCCGCTGAAAGGATCGCCTGTGTGGCTCAGCATACAATTACATAAGGCTACATGATTTGCTACCGAACATTCCGCATTGAACCCACATGAGCCTGGACAAGGATCTACACATTTTTCATTTTGGCATGCAAGATTACCAGGACATTCCGCATTGATAGAACATTCAGGTCTACAGTTTGGTGCGACACCAATATAATTTGGCAAGCAAGAACATGCAGGCGCTTCTCCAACTACTTTGCATTGTGAATATGGACCGCACGGTGAAGGTATGCATGGATTTCCTTTAGGTCCCGTAAAGATAGGTTCTAAGAAAGAAAGTAACACATTAAGACAGAAATAGAGAAACGAAAAAATAGAATATAATATACATGATACATAGAATCAGAGAAAATGAAATTGAAATGAATTGGAAAGACAAAGTCAAAAGACATTACAGAATGAGAAAATCATAAAAATATTAGGGAAGTTACAAAAAAAACAAAACAATCAAACTGTACTTTTATTATGACTTTTATTTGAATGTACTCTATTGGTAAGTTCTTACTTGGCTCCAGTTGGCAAGTAACGAATGGATCACCAGTATATCCTGCTTTACAAGTGCATATAGGATTGTGGTTTATAACATGACATTTTGCATTTATTCCGCACGTTCCTGGACATGGATCCTTGCACTTTTCCTTAATACATGCTTGATGTTGAGGACAGTCCGTACTAATTACACATTCTGGTCTACAAGTAGGCGGGGACCCTACGTAGGCCTCCTGACAAGAACATACACCATGTCCATCTACTACTTTACAATTACTGTATGGTCCACATGGCGATGGAACACATGGGTTTCCGTCGAATAAAGGAGCTAAAATAAACAGGTAAAATATATAGTCGGCTTATTTTCTCAAATTATAAAATCAAAATGTTTTCGATATATAATTGTACTAACGACTCTTTTGAGGATGACAAGAAATCATAGGATTTCCTTCGTACCCATCGACGCATAAACAAACTGGATTATGATGTGCAATATTACAATGAGTATTAATGCCACATGCTCCTTGACAAGGATTCACGCATTTATTATTAGAGCATGCTCTGTCTATTGGGCAATCGTTATTAGTGACACATTCTGGTCGGCATCCTAAATATGGGTCTCCAAAATATTCCGGCATGCATGTGCATGCTCCTGCCGAGTTTTTAACTTTGCACTCCGCGTTTGGCCCGCATGGCGATGGATTACATGGGTTTGTTTCCTCTTCGCTCGGCACAGTTACTAAAAACGTTTTAATTAATATTTTAGTTGTTTTCAAGTAGAATTATTATTTATATTCATTTATATAGGTCAATTATTCTGAAACTATATAACTCACCAATAAAATAACAACCACTAAATGGATCTCCTGTATAACTTTCACGGCAATGGCAAACAGCTTTGTGGGATATAACCATGCAATCAGTATTTGACCCGCATGAACCTTCGCATGGATTAGCACATTTCTCTCGAATACAGGCTAAATTACTTGAACATTCTTCATCATATATGCATTCGGGTCGACAGTTGGGTGCTCTTCCAATATAACCAGATTTACAAGAACACGCTGGAGTTTCTCCTACTACACGACATTGAGAATTAGGTCCACATGGTGAAGGAATACACGGATTACCCGATGGCTTTGGTTGTGGACCTAAAAACACAATAAACATTTATATTAAAACTTTCTGTAATAATTTGTCGAAAACAAACAAATAGTTAAATAGTGTTAACTACTCACGAGCTTCATAAGCACAGCGCACAAATGGATCTCCAACATAATTTTGAGGACAACTACAAAGAGCGTTATGATTGACTACAGTGCACTTTGCATTGTCACCGCACGATCCAACACAGGGATCGATGCATTTCTGATTTATACACGCTTTATTTGGCATACAGTCACTACTGACCATACATTCTGGTCGACAGAAAGGAGGTGATCCTAAATACAGTTCTTGACAGGAGCATATTGCATGTCCGTGACTAACGCGACACAAACTGTAAGGTCCACACGGTGAAGGTGAGCAAGGATCAACCGGTTCAGCAACATCTACAATTATGTAACATCATTAAGAGTTTTTGATAAACAGATAAAAAAATGCAAATATCAACACTTTTAATTGCATGTCTTACTTATGTAGCATGATGTGAACGGATTTCCTTCATATCCTGCTAGACACGCACACGACGGGGCGTGATTATTTACACGGCATTCGGCATTCATTCCACAAACGCCTGGGCAAGGGTCCTTACATTTATTATGTATACATGCCTTATCTTTAGGGCAATCTGAGTTTAAGACGCATTCCGGTCTACATTCCACATATGGGTCCCCATAATAATCTGGCAGACATGAGCATGATCCTGCTCCGTGCCTCTCTTTACATACGGCATTAGCTCCGCAAGGTGAACGGGAACAAGGACTTTCCAGTTCAGCTTCGATTGCTACGAAATACGAAACAGATAAAAATATTTTAATTTGAATTGATTACCTAATATGATTTCTAAATATCACTTTGGCAAATATACTTTTTACTTACGAGGACTAACTGAACATCCGGAGAAAGGGTCACCAGTATAACCTTGCTCGCAAGTGCAAACCGGCACATGTTTGACTACGTTACAAGTAGCATGAAATCCGCATGACCCTGGACAAGGATCGCTACATCTTTCAGATATACATGCCAAATTTCCCGGGCATTCGACGTTCATTACGCATTCTGGTCTGCAATTTGGTGGACGACCAATGTAATTGCTGAGACATGAGCACACTGGTCCATTATTTACCTCTTGGCACTGAGAATGTGGCCCGCACGGGTTCGGTATACAATTATTAATAGGAATCATCTGTCCTGTTGATTAAGATATATTGTATATTAACAATTAAAGTAAATACTTCACAAACATTTAACAATATTAATATAAATATAATAACTTACTGTCATCGGGGAAGCACCTTACAAAAGGGTCTCCAGTGAAATCACTATAACAGCTACATACGGGATTATGATTTACAACTTGACACTGAGCATTGATACCACATGTACCGGGACACGGATCTTGACATTTTTGATTGATACATGCTTTGTTGGGCCGACAATCAGAACTTACAATACACTCAGGCCGACAATTAGGTGGAGAACCAACACACAGATCAAGGCATGTACAAACAGCATGCCCATTAAATGTACGACATTTACTATAAGGGCCACAAGGTGAAGGGTGGCACGGATCTACAGGTTCCGGTGGAGCTGAAGTAAAGAATGAATGCAAGAATATAGATACATAAAGTATGAAATAAAGAAAAATAACAGAAAGAACAAGAGATAGTCTTACTCGTAACAGGAGAACATGCATGAAGAGGATTCCCATTATATCCAGGTAAGCAGTAACATGAAGGTGCATGATTCGTAACTCTACACTCAGCGTT
>DWKL01000664.1:0-17537 GCA_018249415.1 Phareas burnsi | reverse complement strand
TCCGCGATAATATTAGGTTAAAATCTTATCATTAATGACCTCGCATGTCTATTGAAATATATTTGCTATGCATTTAAAGTTATACTAGTCGTAAAATACGAAATATTCTGCATTTTGCAAACGCATCCAACGCGTGATCTCTGGGTGACAAACGCATTCGTGACGATACATTTTGCGGCCAAAATTACTCATGCATAAACATGCGTTTAAAATGAATATGTAGGTAAAGTAACATATGCATAGTACTTAGTAACTAATTTGCTAGTTCCAAATTAGGGTGGTAGAACTATAGTTCGTCTACGAAAGTACCATCGCCGCTCTCATAATCCGCCGTGAAGCCGTTTTTGTGTTTCGGTTGGAGAGGTGCAGTTGCCGGGCACGCTTACAGCGAGGCGACTGTTTTAGTCCTCAGGGATAATGACGGGTCTAGGTATGACTTCAGACAGAACTTCAGTTTTGTTTGAGGTTAAATTTTGGTGTCCATGGGCAGTGACCACATAAAATCAGGTGGCTTGCACGCTCGTTCGATACTCTTTGAACTTAACAAAAAAAATTAAGGATCGTCATTATCATCAACTCGTTATTATCTCGTTGCTGGGGACGGGTCTCCTCAAGAGTGAAAATGGTTAGGTTATTGCCCAACACGCTGGCCGAGTCGGATTGCTAGACTTACACCTTTGAGAACTTTATCGAAAACTTTGAGGCAAGTTTTCCTTACGCTGTTTTTCTTCACTCTTAAGAGGCCAGGAGCTTACTATTATGCTATCATTGCAAGTCAGGAATGGAATACAAGCCAAAACTTTTTTATTTCGTCACACAAAGACAGCTGTGAAAAGCAAATAACATGTATATAAGAAAAATGAAATCAATTCTTTAATATGATTTTTTTTTTTAGTAAAGAATTTTCACAAAAACTGAGTATATTTATAAAAGTTGCCTCCGTCAGGCGCAGGCTAGTCTAAGCAGAGAACAAAGCAAATAGCATACTCTAGAAATAAAAAATATTTAATTTATGATACAATTTTTTCTCAATCCTTATTTAAACTGAAGTATTGAGATGCAAAACTGCTCCGTAATTGCCCACGTCAGACGCAGACCCCTCTACGCAGAGAAAATAGCCTATTCATAGGATAACCTATTTCATACAACAGATATGGTTTTAGAGATGAAAGAACCGCTCGTGGTTCGACTCCGGAGATACCATCTGGAAGACCATCTGTTCCTATCTTTTTATAGCAGTGTTCTTTGTAGGCGCTAGAACTATAGTTCGACCGGGGGGTACCGTCGTCCACATAATCCACCGTGAGCAATACTTGTATTTGTTTTGGTTTGGTGTGGTTGTCGAGTACACTTGCAGCGAGACGATCATTTTAGTTCTTGGGAGTAGTGACGCATCTACGACTTCAGGTAGGACTTCAATCTTGTTTAATATTAGATGGGTGTCCATGGGCTGCAGTGACCATTTAACGTCTGGTGGCCTGCACGCTTGATTGCTACTCTCTCTGCCACGAGCACTTAACATAAACCGGGCTGCTTTTCTGTTTCTCTGCAAATAAACAACTCTAACATAACACGGATTTTGCAGAACGCAAACAGTCGTATTTTGGATATTTGTTCACAAAAATGTGCAACAGTTGTACTGGAACTTGTCACCTTGTATAAACATTCCGGACACGCTGTAAACAGTCTAACGCGACTCTATTTGTAGAACACATTGACGAAGTAACCATATAGAGCCCAAATAAATAAATGTCCATAGTAAGGATGGTAGGATCGAAATAAGTGGTTCAATTTCTGTATAACAGCAGTGATAACCTGCTGCTGCTGTTGCTACTGTGTTCTGGTTTGAAGGGTGGTGGAAGAGGTACTTAGATGAGTTGTTGTGACTTAGTCGTCAGGGGTCGACCTCGATTATAATTTAAATCTTATTTGGGGTTGATAACAGATGTCCATGAGTAACAGTGACCTGCCATCAAGTGCTCATTCTGCAAAGAAAACGTGGAAAAGATTGGACTTATTGTGGTACTGATACCGTCTCTGAAGGCAAAAATCTAGCCGCTAATAAATTCAGATTACATGCTTATTGGTTTAAACAAGTGTACTAATAACAGTAAGGTTTTATGTAGCATTGATTCGACATTCATAATACTTACCTCCTGTTTACGGAGTCTATATATTTAGTCTGTCTACGATCGTTAACAGGAAACATACACAACTACACTATTTGCCCTCGACGTCAAGTGATCTGAGTCCAATGGAAGCAACTATGGAGTTTCTTATATCTCACTCATCACAAGTTATCATCATTAAACCATCACTGGTCTCCTGCTAGGCACGGGTCTCTTTTTGTATTGAAATAAGCTCGCGATTGGCTGCAACCTCGCCTGATGGTAAGCAATGAAGGGAGCTAAGATGAAGTTCATTTGCTTGGATAGTCTATTCGCTCTTGTCTTGGAGAGTCCTAGGTTATACGTCTTAGGAAATACTTGGGTAGGGTATTCCACTCTTTGGCCGTACAAATAACGAAAGAAGACGTAAATAGTTTCGTACCAGCAGAGGAAATGTGGATAAAATATGGGTGCCCTGTTTGCCTGGACCTCCAGTGATGGACTGGGTCTGGGTTGAGCTGGGGGCTGGAAATCGTTTTTGAAATTCCTGTGTACTCTCTCCAAAATGCATTCTTAAGAAAATTGCCAGACGAGCTATCTGACGACGGTGATGGAGGTTATGATCTTCTATTAGAATGAGGAAGGTTACGCCTCAATTCATCTCGCTGGGTTTTGAGAACTTTATAATACTGGAAACATAATTGGATAGAATAGGATTGGATAAGCGTTAGAACTATAATTCGTCCGGGGAAGTACCATTACCACCCTTATAATCCACCGTGAAGCAGTTTTTATGTTTCGGTTGGAGAAGTGCGGTTGCCGGTCACACATACAACGAGGCGAACATCTTAGCCCTCGGGAGTAGCGACGCATCTACGTACGACCTTAGATAGAACTTCAGTTTTGTTCGAGGTTAGATGTGGGTGTCCATGGGCTGCAGTGGCCACTTAACATCAGGTAGCCTCCACGCTCGTTTGGTATTCTTCAAACATAACATCGAAAATGACAAACGACAAGCTTGGGTTTCGCACCCTAGTACAGTAGCGAGAGGTCGAGGAATCTTACCACAAGGCTACCATATGTAATTGATACCAGTTAAAATAAATACACATTCAATGCCTGTATGTTTACGATGCAAACACGTCGGGTTAATCGGTTTATCAAAGAAAAACAGTAGGTACTGTTTGCTCTCAGCCGCGAGCGGAATGCGACCGACGTGGACAATTTTATTACGAGAATATCGGTTTTACATCTCAATGCTATACTTGAAATAAAAATGAGGAATTTTGTTTATTTAAAGCATAGAAATAGCAAACGAACATGCAATCCACTTGGTGGTAATCACTGGCACATGTAGACATATGTGGTAGAACTATGATTTGACCTGGAGGTACTACATCATCACCACCGATTCATTAATGTCCTGCTGTAGAGCACGAGATAGCTCAGTGGTTAAGATTCCGGCCTCTCACATTGGAGGTTCGGGGTTCGAATCGCACGCACCTCTGATTTTTCGAAGTTATGTGCGTATTACAAATTAATTATCACCTGCTTTAACGGTGAAGGAAAACTTCGTGAGGAAACTTGCATGCTTGAGAGTTTTCTGTAAATTTCTTGAAGGTGTGTGAAGTCTACCAAACCGTATTTGGCCAGCGTGGTGGACTATGGCCCTCATTCTGTGAGGAGACCCGTGCCCAGCAGTGGGACATAAATGGGTCGATGATGTTGAGCACGGGTCTCCACTCAGAAAGAGAATGTTAAGGTCATAGTCCACCACTGGCTAAGTACGAATTGGCAGACTCCACACACCTTCAAGAACTTTAAGAACTCTAGATGTGTAGGTTTTCTCACGATATTTTCCTTAACCTTTAAAGCACGTGATAATAATTTGCAGTACACGTAACTCCGAAGAATCAGAGCTGCGTCCATCCATCAATCCTTTTAAAGTCCACTGCTGGATATAGGCCTTCCCTAATTGGCGCTACTCCAACCAGCTCTGTGCTTTCCGAATCCAACCGTTACCCGCTGTCTTATTCAAGTGATCAGTCCACTTCGTCGCGGGCGACCTGTCCTCCTTTAGCCAAGAGGTGGTTTAGAGCTGCATGTGGGCTTCTCAGGTCCGGACACCCAGCGTAAGAGGCCGTAATCTTACCCACTACCGCATTACCGCTTCCCTATGCATACGAGTATTAATGTGCAAAGCGGAAATCGGGATTTCTGAACGTAATTGCTTCACAGATAAAAGAGACCGACATTATGCTTATTTTGGGAATGTTTACTTTCGCCTTTGTGGTTGTGGTATGTCGCAATAGACATTCTTGTCTTTGATTCTTGTATAGCTTTTAAGAATTACATCTCTTTAGACGACCCACGAGCCGCCATGGTTACCGGCCCGACACGCAAAGAGTTCCGGGTTTGATCTCGACCAAGCAGATATCAAAATAATGAATTTAGATTTTCGTCCGGGGTCTGGTGTTTGTGTACTGGTCTTCGCATGTGTCCAGGGCACCAGCGATACATTAAATCCTAGTGTGAGACTATGAGTCTTGAAAGCGGTTTCTTTAGTACTTTATTGAACAATGCTGCCCTGTTTTGTTCTGTTTTTAATTAAATTCCTTCCATTAATTTAATCCCAAAATATATTTAGTGATTCAATTGCGAGATACATTGATAATATGATGACATCAATTGCTGTTGTTTTGATCGCTGTTCTTGATTTAATTGAATTAGGTTTAATTTACTTCTGTTTAATGTAATTCTAAATTGAATTGATTAATTAGCTCTAATAATTTGTGATTTAATTTAATTTGAATTTTTTAAAGGTTTACCTACTGATCCTTTGTTTATTCCGTTTAAAAATTTATTCACTATAGTAGTAAGTTCATCATTTTTGTTGCAATAGACAAACAATATTAAGGAAAAATTTTAAAAATATACATATTGTACTTTTTAGAACTACACCGGTCTGTCACATGGGATCGAGATCGCGTTGTTCTGGGTCTGAGTGTTTGTTCTGAGAGTTACTGGGGAAAGTGCATTGTTTTATTCCTTTAAGGACAATTTTGATCTGGATGCTAATTATTATTATATAGATAGAGATTAACAATAGATAAGAACTATCACACGATTGTTCAATATTGAATGTAATAACAGCGACAGTATACATATAGTATCGCCGTCATACTCTGATAAGTTAAACACGATCTAGTGTCTGCTAAGTAGGAGCTAATTGCATAATATTGGTCTGTATTTTTATCTATTAGACTTGTCGATATGTACGTCATAACCCAACGGTTTATGTAGATCATATGTATAATATACCAAGTTAAATATTGTCAAGTGCGGTCGGGAGCTGGATGGATGACCGGTACACATCGTGCGCCCTTGTGTGCTTCGGGAGGTTCGTTTAACTGTCATTCCGGGTTGTTATTACTTGATAGCAGTTATTAAAACTTGTCGGAGGCCTTATAGTCGGTTTGGAAACATCTAAGACATCGTATAATCCGTATCTTTCTCCACTAATCCGCATTGGAGCAGCATGATGCTGTATGCTCCATGTCTTGCCTAGTTATGGAAAGTGGCCTAAGTTCAGCAGTGGAACATAAAAAAGGGTGCGGCTTATGCATTTTCTAAAATACTTTAGTCATAGCGTTCTTTAACATCGGCGAGATAGATTTGTAAAGGGTCTGCGTATAAATTATTTTCCTTGAGTTTAACGGGACAATTAACAACTAAGGGAAGCTTGGAGCATATTTCACCATGCTGTTCCAGTGTGGGCTTATTGAGACTTCTGTTTTCGGAATGATTGTCGTAATACTGAAAGGTACTTGCACTCTTTGTATTACGTACTTTTGTATTTTTTGTATTACAGAGGCACAACCGCGACACCTATTTCTGTCTTATAGCGTCAGTGTTAGCAGCACGCTGCTACAGAACGCTGTTGTATTCTAAGGGGAGAGACACGCGAGGCGTTCCGACTTAGTTCTTAGAAGTAAGAATGCAACTGTGATCGACTTTAGGCAGGACCTCAATTCTATTTGCAGTTGACTACAGATGTCCATGGGCGGCAGTGACCACTTGCCAACGGTGGACGGCATACTCTTTTCTTACGTCCATACTATAAAATTAATAAAAAAAGAAAATTAGGAAAACCAAAAGGCACTTTTCGGCTGTTAAAAAGCGAAAACATCGAAACTGGTAATTTTGTGTGGGAATGACCACTTTGGATTACTGTGAATAGATGGCGCTCGTGGCGTACCTGTCGTTTGACAGCTGCGACTTGCGTAACTTATACATTCTGTGCGTTTGTGTCAAACTGTTATTATTTGTTATAAAATTTTAAATAGCTCTTTCGAAATAAAGAAAATATTGGATTTGCGAATAGATTAGGTTAAAGCGAATTTAATTACATTTCGCGAGCATTTATTTTGATCAAACATTCTATTGAAGTAAATTGACTTTGCAGCCTTAGACAGGGCCATCATTGCTTATGAAGAGTCGAATTAATTTTATATTACAAAGTACACTAATCATTTTAATAGAATAGATTTTAATAGATTATAATGTAATGATCATAATAAACTTAATCTAAAAATCTATCTAATGATTAATATATGTTTCTATACATGTGAGTGTTTGTGTTTATGTATGTGTGTCCATGGTACCCATGACGCGAGGAGTACTAATGCTGTGAATA
Organism: Phareas burnsi; assembly: GCA_018249415.1. Classification (NCBI taxonomy): domain Eukaryota; kingdom Metazoa; phylum Arthropoda; class Insecta; order Lepidoptera; family Hesperiidae; genus Phareas; species Phareas burnsi. The sequence continues at coordinate 10,733 of DWKL01000664.1, read as the reverse complement.
GACAATGTAATTATAATTTTTGTTTAAGTTTAAAACTAATTTTATACCACCTAACGTTTATAGTGAATGAAATCGCGTAAATTGCTTTGTGTCTAGATAGTTTCACACTCGAGTCCGCTCATTAGCGAACTTTATCTAGCGTGCTAATTAGATCGCTTATTGGGACCCCTAGCTTCAGGATAAGAGTTTAACCTAATACAGTTCTTTTTATAATTCAACACTTTCTAATTTTATTTCTCAATTTTAGTCTCAAAATATGATACGCTGCACGTAATAGTTTAACTGTCAGTTAATATAATACGTACCACATAATAGTTTAACTGTGACTTAATATAATATTTAGCACATAATGTTTTAACTGTGAGTTAATATAATATGTAGCACATAATAGTTTAATTGTGAGTTAATATAATATTTAGCACATAATAGTTTAAAACCAAATTGTATCCACAACATAAGTAAAGCTACCCCTTTGATTATTTACTTCTACTACTAGATAGACAATCGTGGGTGAGAAACTACCAGTTAGCCATTGGCACCAGTAAGCAATTGGCAACGATTGACTATATTCATCACATATGGCATTAAAATAAATACATTATAATGTAACATATACAATATATATAACATATACAACAATATTGTAAGATATAATAATCTAACATGCACAATTCTGCCGATTTTAAAACTTCTCGCTCTTTAAAGTGAGGAAAATCAGTATAAAATAAAGTCGGGATTGCACAGTATTATGGCTTGCAACCATCAGTCTATAGTGATTTTGGCTTGTTTCTTGTTTGTTGAGGCTGTGCGATATCTAGTCCAGTATACAATCAAATTATCATTTATCGAAAAATCATCAAATTTTCATATTGCTTGCTTTAACAGTGAAAGAAAATATCGTGAGGAAACCTGCATGCCTGGGATTTAATGTAAAGTTACTGAAGGTGTATAATGTCTACCAGTCCGCTCTTGGCCAGCGTGGTGGACTATGGCTTAACGCTTTCATTCTGAAAGGAGACCCGTGCCCAGTAATGGGAGAGTAATGGATTGACGATGATGTATTTTTAAAAGCTCCGATGACTCGGTTACATTTCAATCATGATGCAAACATTCCGAAACTGACTTCCTGCCCCGTACATACGAAGCGACCAAAGACCTTTACTGTGTTCAATCGTAGCGTAATAAGATCATTTCAAAATCTATCCGGATAATGGCAACTGAGAATATTTGAGTTTCCACTTAAGTTTAGTATAAATATCTATCCTCAACTTAAAGTGAACCTGACAGGTTTTTCAAATTCAATTTGTATTCAAAGTCACGGGCGTCAAGGTAAGCATTTATCAATCATGAATTTGTTATTCCCCTCTGAGTAAGTACCACTTATTGGAAGTTTATAAACTTTTATTACTTTTCAAAATGTTTTGGAAGTAACTCGCTTTGAACTGACTTTAGATTGAAAATTTAGGAGCCACAATGAAACTCGGAAAGTATTTGAAAAAGTTCGTTACATAAATGCTTTGAGGTTTTGTTTGTGGAAGTATGCCCGGTTAAGAATGCCGGTTCAATCCATCATTTCAAGTTTAATAACTTCCCGAGTTATATGGGGCACATTAAACCGTCAACAATGTGGGGGACTTCCTACCCTGCCTAACGTCTCATACCCTACCACCAACACCAAGCACCACGGGGAGGGGGTGAATTTTATGGATTTCGAGGATTCCCTCTGCCAGCTTATTCTCTAAGAGATGAATACCCACCGGTATTCGCATATTATTATAATGTTAATTAAAATATAGTATAATAATGTACCGTTTAAACCGTCAGTATCCGTTATTATCATTAAATAACAGTCATTTAAAACTTATCGAAGGCCTTGTGGGCGGTTTGAAAACATCTGACATGGGTTGGTCACTAACGTATATGTACTGCACCAATCCGCATTGGAGCAGCGTGACGGAGTATTGTTGGTTGTAAGGAGAAAGCCATAGCCATCAATGGAACAAACAATAGTTGCAGTTGTGAAACTGTAGGTCTGGGATCAGAATCACCATCGTTCAAAATGTATTTTCATGTTTAATGAAGAGAAATAAGGCACTAAGGTGATTAAGGGGCAATTTCTAATCATCTTTTTGACATACTGCCATTTGATCATCATGGCTGAGTTGTATATTAATGTGATGATGACTTTACAAAGGACTGCGATGTGTAGGTTGCTCACAATGTTTACCTTTACTGTTCAAGCAAGTGATAATTAATTTCCACTATGCACATAACCTTGGAAAATAAGAGCATGTGGGATTGAACCCTAAACCCTCAGCATGAAAGTCCAGAATCTTAACCACTAGCCTATCGCTTCTTCTACAATTATATGGTTGTAACGATACTAAGCTACCCTAGAAATGTTAAAAAAAACATCAATATTTTGTCCAATGTAACATGATTGGGTGCTATTATGTGATGTTGATTAATTAAAAATTGTCAATTCTATCAAGTTCCAGTACCAAAGAAAACTTGCAATTCCATTTAAAGGAACTTATAATTAAAAATAGTTTGTACCTGTTTATTTCTAAATGTGTAATAATTCATGATCAACTCAGTGCTGTCCCATAACTATGCAACTTTTCAATTTGGACGTAAGAGCTGAGACAGAGACTGAAATGCCGAGTGACACAGGTTGGTGGACTTCATGCCACTCTGAGCAAGGAGAACATAAAAGATTTTCTCATGTAAGCAATAATTATTTTTTTAAAGCTATGTACATTACAAGCAAAGGTGACTTTTACAACGTATAATAAAAATTAAACAGTTTGCTTTCCAAACACTTTAATTTATTTGTTAGACTTAAATTTAAGTATTTACACATGCATATCGCCTGCAAACCGCGACTTTCCGCCAAAACCGTAGCCAAATGTAAAGTTTAGGTTATAACGGCTATCTTGTTGAAACGGTAGCTTCCTTCCTTGCAGCATCTTGCAGGAGTTGGGTGTCCACTTCATCAGCTGGTAGCTGCACGTAACGTACCACTGAACCACGGATAAAACAGTTTTTCACAGATAACATGTGTGGATATTTATCCGGATCAATGACGCTTATATCAGACAGCTTAATATTCAAATATTGGTCCACAGAATGCAAGGTTCCGCATATGCTTAGGTCGTTCTTAAGCTCCACGACCACGTCTTTCCCCACTAATGATTTGAAGAACGAGTAAAACAACATTTTTGTTTGTTTTGGGTGCTTTGGCGGTACTGAGAGCAACACAAAATAGAAAATACAATCACAATGACATTGACAGTGATAGTCGTGATAGATTATAGATCAGATATGACATGAACATGACTATCCTTTGTTTTTACACATTGTTCTCTTTAGGACTAACATTGCTGATTTTATAAAGTTAGGATAAAACTAGTTTAGAAGAATCCGCGAACAATATGTTTGATGGTATACATTTTAAGAAATGCAGTATGCCTACCCGCCTTCCCACATAGGACACACACAAGCGGAAAACAATCATTTCCACAAAAAATAATACAAAAATCAAAAAAACAATCAATAACGAAAGAAAGATGAGAATCTGAGGCCGTTAAACCATGGAATTAAAAAAAAGCATATTTTTTTTGTGTCATTTTCATTATTATATATCATTGCAATATTTTCTTGTCATCTGTCACTTATATACTGGCTTACGTTACGCATGGCGTCGCTTCTGTCCTTTTACTTCTTTCCCTGAATAAAAATATTAATTTCAGTTTAAAATATTGATTTTTGTTTTCGCGTATATTACTTTAGTAATATTACGTCCAATAATAAATTTTTAGTTTATTGTATTGTTGTTCAAACCGATATTTTCGACGCCGACACGATGACCACTGTGACAGTTGATGATGGAGAAATTGTAAGTAAATTTTGAAGTACTTTATTTTGTGTTTATAAGTACTAACGAAAGGTGCATCTTGCTTGAGATTTTCGTAAATGGGCAAGCAGAAAATATTGTTAAGTTTATTTTACAGTTTGTAAGGTATTTGTTATACTTTCAAAAGCCGATAATATTTGAGACATTATCAGCGATTGAAAACTGCTCCTCCTGAATGTATTTTATTGTTATTATTATTATAATTTTATTATGTCCAGCGTATGCCAATTTTTTAAATTTCATAAAATCAATTCAAAAAGGTCAATTTCCCCAAATTTTAAGAAAAGAAATTTTCACTTCTCCACGATATTCCGATTTAATTATTTAAAAAAATATGTATATTATTTATTTATTCTTATTTGAACAATCTTAACTAATCTCCATAGTATTAAGTAACCAATTTAATTATGCTCTGAATAAGGTTTACGATTATCCATGTGTACTACATATATAAACTATCCACCCATATTGACATTTCTAAATCAGATACTTTATGATTTAAATTACATAAATTTGGTTACTTAAGGTACAGATGCTGTGGAACTGGGTGATATTTGGCCTTAGATTTTTTATGCGAGGAGAGTAGCAAACAAGTGTGCAGTCCACATGATGTTAAGTGGCCACTGCAGCTCATAGAAATCCACATTTAAACTCAACCCGTACTGAAGTCCTGTCTGAAGTCATATGTAGATGCATTACTGCTCCTGAGGACCAAGATGATTGCATTGTAAGTGTATCTGGAAACTGTCTAAAACACAAGAATTGCTTCATAGCATATTATGAGGTTGGCAGTGGTAACCTCTGGGCTGAATTATACCATATATTATCTACCAAATATTACATATCTGGTAACACTGGATAATACATGAAATATACTTAATACAAACAAATAGTGAATAATCATAAGATGCAATTTTAACCTCAATGTATTTAAAAAATTTATAGCTCTCTCTAGCTCTATCAAAGCGGAATTTGGCTTAATTCTCCTTAATACCCCTCATGGGGACAAATAAGGACATTCAATGTAATATGGTTAATAACTTGCCTCGCAGTCTATGTATATTTGTATGTACATATGTTCCATAGTGGGTCTAAACTATTTGATTGATTGTCATGAATGAGATGTCAATTCATGTGTTATTATGGTCTGAGTGACATAGCTTTCATTTTTTTTGCTTCTATTAATGTTGTAATTGGGTTACAATTTTTTTTATACTTTTTTCTTGTTTTATTCACTTGCACAGGTTAACCATTTTCCTCCAACCATTAACTCCTAATTATTCCTTTAATTTCACAGGACTGGGGTAATGAGCGTCTGTCCAGAGCGCAGCGGGCAGTTGAAACAAACATTTATGATGTTGACTCATGGTCATTGCTTATTCGAGAAGCACAGACCCGAGCCATCAATGAGGTCCGGTCCATGTATGAGAGGCTCATCACTGCATTCCCCACCACTGGACGGTATTGGAAGATCTATATTGAACAGGAGGTATGTACAAATAGACAAATAATAATTATTGACAACCCACATCCAGCTATTATTGTTTTTGATGGTGTGATCCCAGTGATCACCATTCATACATATGATTCTGCATCACAGATAATTCTGGATTCAATCCTTGTTCTGATAGATGTTTAAAATTGAATTCGGGATTTTTCCAATGACATGCACCTTTGATTTTTCATTAGAAATTTGTTATTACTTTTTTATGCATAAAAGTAACAAATGAAAATTCAGTCCACCTGGTGGTAAGTGGTCATTGCATCCCATGAATAGCTACATCTAACCTTAAAGAAAACTGAAGTCCTATATGAAGTCGATCTTAGATATCACTAGTGTTGAGGACTAAGATGGTTGTCTCGCTTGGAAGTATACTTGACAAACACAGAATTTAAAAAAAAAATAAGAGTATATAACGCAGGGGACTATAGAACAAATTTTGAAAGGGTTGTTCTCACAGGTGGGGCTATTATAGCTCTATGATAAGGGTGACATACAGTATGCTCTTGAATATATATATGTTACATCATTTTCACTTTTTTTTTCAGATGAAAGCAAGAAACTTCGAAAGAGTCGAAAAGGTTAGTATGGGTACTGAGTAAGTTTTAAATGGTATTTTCTATCTGTGTTTATTATTTTAAGAATAAAGATAAACGTGTGCTTTATTACACGCAACTATGCACGTGAACGACGTCATTTTTAGTCTGTGATACTAGTCTAGTCTAGTATTAATTTAGTAATAAGTATTTAGAATTAAGTTGAAAATAAATAAAACATGATATAAAATTGATATTTTCTTTCGGTTAGGGTGTGTTGCGTTCAGACGTGTTGGAGGTGATTTTCTTTGGCAAAAACATTTATTATTATAAATATTTGAAAAAAAAAACTAAATGAAGTATGCCTAAATTTGTAATTTTATATATTATGTTTCCGAAAGGACATCCAAATCGTGTCAGTAGTTCTAAGTGATACATAAAGCCAATAATAACAATTTATATTAGTATAAATAAAACGACACAAATGGTTTTTATAAAAGGACCTAATCGAAACCAGCCAAATGACAGCATGTTGATTGATGCAAACAATAAAAAAGAGGATTGACCAATAACTATTGCAGGCGTGGCTTTATGTAAGATCGATTTGATCGATGTAATAGAAAGAAAAGAGTTAAGTATAATATATAAACGGTAGAGTGCGGTAAGTAATGTAAGGAAACAAAAGACTAGCTCATTTAAGTTTTTTGCCAGATCTCAGTTGAGTGCGTTGAGTGCGATATAATATTGTAACTAACAATTTGTAAAAGCCTATCCCAGGCCAACTGTAAACGCACAGAAAATAAATGCCTTTAATTTTATAAAAAAAAAGTCACGTTGTATACATTTTACAAAATGGCACTACTTTCTAGTTGAAACCATATACAGAGTAATTAGAAAATAATATGATTTGAATTAAAATGTTATTAAATTATTGCCAATGAAGGTCACTTTTGACATGTGAAAAATCCCTTTTCGATAAAAATAGTAAGAGGTGATCCCTTAATTATGTATCAATGTGGGTTTCTAATCCCTTCCCCTCCTTGCTACATTTTGTCACATCCGTTATGACGTCACACATTTGCAGATTCAAACATTCTTTATTGTGGCCAATGTTCCATACAATTGTTCAATACGTTATACTTCAGTTCTTAAGCAATAATGCCGTAACGTAATTTAAAAAAAAATGTGCTACCTAATAACTAGATGTCATATACAAGAGATTGCAGTGTCAAAATAGAGCTAATAGAGCACTTTCAAAGAATAAAACATTTAATTTGTATTTTATTGATTACGAAAACAACAAAATGATGAAATCGGTTAGATGTTGGATAACGGCATTTTAGCTTAAAGACGGCAGTATATTTACATTACAAATACGAGTAATTCAATAAATATACGTGAGTTACAGCTCAGTTCTCGTTTCAAATATTGAGCCGGTGCTGCGAACCGGCTCATGGATCAATTTAATTTAATTTCTACTTCTAATGTTCATAGCCTATCAATACATAGACTCATTTAGGATGCAAAAAGTTAAAAAAACATTCTGTCTCAGATTTATTGGTCCTATGAAATTACCGATTTATGTGAGCCGTTTACTTTGTGGGCTGGTATTATTTAAACTACGAAGCGTTTTTTTTGTAATTGGGCTGTCGCCGAACAATGGGCCGGTTATGTCGTGATCGTTTTATATTATCAAATAGATCGATAATGTACATTACATCGCTGTGTCCTGCGCAGGTAGACATCTGAATGACGAGCGATTTAAATTGTGATCGAGCTGCAGCTGGATAATAGGCCGTTAATTTTGTGATTTTTCTACAGTTGAACAATAACTCGCTTATTTTATGATCGGGCTCTAGCTGAACGATGGGCCGTTTATTTTGTGATCAAGCTGTAGCTGAACGATGCGTCGATTATATCGTGATCGGGCTGTAGCTGAACGACGGGCCATTTATTTTGTGATCGGGTTGTAGCTGAACGATGGGTCGTTTATTTTGTGGTTGGGTTGTAGCTGAACCATGGGCCGTTTATTTTATGAGCAGACTGTAGCCGAAAGAAGAGCTATTTAATTTGTGATCTGGCTATAGTTGAATGATGAGCCGTTTATGTTGTGATCGAGCTCTAGCTGAAGAATGGGCCGTTTACTTTGTGATCGAACTGTAGCTAAACAATGAGCCATTTAATTTGTGATCGAGCTGCAGTTGAGCTAAGGGTCGTTTATTTTGTTATCGTACTACAGTTGAAAGATGTGAAACGGTTATCGTCCCAATGCACATATTAAATAGATCGATTATGTACATTAGATCGCTATGTCCAACGTAGGTGGACAATTTGATTGTTAATGTACGGGTTGAAGGAATAATCACAAGACCGGTTGAGTAAAGGTAGGAGTCCATTAGGTTAGGATTCCATCAGGACGAATCGTTTTAAATCTATGCGTGTGTCGCCACTCCACATCCTTTAAACATGACCTCATGCTAGTAGTCTTCTATGATGGATGCATTGGATGAAAATATGTTTTTATCACAATTTTAATGAAGAAGAAAATTGTTGATTTCTTAAGTTATTGCAGTGCTCCATTTTTGGGTAATGTTAAAAGGAATGTTGGGTAATGTGAATTTTTTTTGGGTAATATAAAAATAAATGTTACGACTAATTTACCATCGTAGAACCTGAACTACAAACGATAGAATTATGAAATATGTTTAGTCTGTTCCTTTTACAACGTAAGCACCTATTAAGAGAGAATATTTGGTGAGTCTACGCCTATGGCGGCAAAATGAAGGGCGAAAGTTAATTTTTTATTATAAATTAGTATGGCCATACGTTGTTTTGTTAACCAGGCCCTATTTTGATTGGTGGTTTGTTTCAGTAAGCTTAATATTATTTTATAGTAAAATAACAGGATTTCAAATTAAAAAGAAAAGTAAAACCATTGCGAAAACAGTTAACTGAAAAGAAAACCAGATCTCGTAGCTGTTCCATTGACATACATGTCACTTCCACAATTAGACGTATTTAAAGACATCTAATATGTTATTGTATTACACATATAAGCTGGTTAGGCTATAGAGCATAGCAAATAAATAGACATACATACATGTATACAAAATTATCTCTAACAGTCTGGTAAAATTAATTTGAATTAGTTGTGATGTCACGAAGCTTATAATCCTTATTTCCGTCCCGTCTTTTAAAAAAATCCCTACCCTCATTTGTGACGTAATGCATGGATGACTCCTTAAGATTTACTACCATTGATATATGCTTCCTGTGGATTCCGCACAGGACATTAACATTGTCGATATCAACAAAGGATAACTAAAATGTATGCAGTTTCCCCAAATGTATTGCCAGATTATGTTATTGGGTCGTTTTTGAGTCGTCATTACGCAGGCAATATAATATATGTGCTTTTTCAGTAAACTTACAATCACTTTTTAAAATTTATTTCTTTATCGTCCCTTTGCAAGTGACATAACTCATTCAAAAGCTGCATAATAGTATAAATCAGGTCAGTTCAGCTTATTAAATAGCTGTATAATTATCCCAATCAAGTCAGTTCAGCTTATTCAGTAGTTGTATAATTATATCAATCAAGTCAATTCAGTCAGCTTGATTCATATAATTATACAGCGATTGAATGAGTTACGTCTCTTGCAGAGGGATAATGAAAATAAGCGAAGATACATTACAAAAAGCAATTAAAATACTATTTTTAAAGTTTTTAATTTAAGGAATTATCTTAAAAACTATGAGTAGCGCCTTGTGGGAACGACGACTACAGATTTTTCTATCTGTAATAGAAACAACGAATTTCCCTCTAAAGTATAAGTAATCAACAAGATATTAAGTGTTCACTTCATGAACATATGTTATCGACCATAAATAGGTTAAAAGTCTCACTTGAGGGCGATCAAAACTGCGTTGCTGTTCCTGGAGAGTATTTTGGGATCCTTTTTAAAACATTAATATCTGCCTTAGACCCGCAAAAACAAGAACACAGTTATGCAGATATTATGAGTTTATGAGGCGTAGATGTGGCGTATCATTAACAGTTACCAGGTTCTTGTTGCGACGCTCGTGACGTAACGACGTCCTCGTTTAGACTTAATTAATGTACAAACTGAAACTTATTCACCTAATGTGGACGGAAAGCCAGCGGAAATAATTGTGATTGCTCGTTTAGTATTTATTATTTCCAATAGAGAGGGGTTATCAATTCGTTTCGAAATATATATATATATATATACCCTGTAGACGCCGGAACACTGGTACGGAATGATGTATTTAGATGAACAATAGGCAGAAACCTTTTTGTACGGTGTATATATACTTTTTAGATTGTATTTTGTATTCAGAATTCTACCTGTCTTATCTAGACGGTTGACTGCAGCCGTGATAGCTCGTATATTGGACATACAAAACGAGCTATATCACAACGTATTAAGGAACATATCAACGCAGTCATTAAGAATGACCTGAAGAAATCCGCGGTAGCCGAATACATCCTTCATTCAGGGGCTAACCACTGGATTGCATTACACAAACGTCAGATTAACGCCATTATTTTCCACGTTTAGTAAAAGAGGCAATAGTTTTAAAAAAAACCTTGAGAACTTCAACAGAGATGATTTAGCGCAAACGTGGAATCCAGTAGTTAGCTTATGTAAACCGCAAATAGTGCAAAGTTCGGTACGTAAAGATACAGTTAGTGTGGTGTGTTGTGATATGGTAAACAAAAAAGAAAAACGAACTAGACGTAGGGTAGATAGACTAA
>DWKL01000663.1:0-17545 GCA_018249415.1 Phareas burnsi | reverse complement strand
AATTTTAAAAAAATGAGGAGAATGCATCGAAATAAAGAAGTTAAATAAGAGAAGAAGCAAAAATAACAATATAAGTTTGTAGAATAGCAAACATATAATAAAAAAACACAACAAAAGCAAAAAAATAACACTTATCAATAAGAGAGAATACAAAATATACATAACAAAATAATAGTAACAAAAGAGAAGATTGAAAGAAGCATAACCATAGGGAAGCAGGACGCCGTATCGGCTTCCTTCCATTATTTGTTTTGTTTTGACCTAATTGCATTATTTTAAATACTATTAGTTCTAGACCTATTCGAGGTTCTCTTTTTTTACATTATATTATATTAGAAATGTTTTGTTCTATAAATACTAAACTTTGCATTTAGGTCAGAGAATTTACGAACTTATTATCAAGTGAAGCGAATCCATTGAGGAGATTAATGACTAAGTCAGATAGCTAGACTATGTTCATACGATACGCAAAATCAGATTTGAAGCAATGTAGGAAACCGTTTGATGAATCAACTGAAATGTAGGTCAAATTATATATTTCTGAGATAATTTTGTTGTGAGCACACCAGGATTTGTCTATTTCTAATATAAAATGGCGATGTACTTCTAAGAGGTTAACTCTTTATGCAATATAAGCATTTATTTCCTTTCTTTATTTATAGATACATCGATTTTTTTTTCTTTTAGATCTTAATCGTAACTTCAAGTAAGGTCAGCTTACAACAATATTTGTTAAAAACTTGTTTTTAATATATATGTTTTTGAAATTAAGTTATTTGCTATAGCGTTTGCCTTGTTAACTTTATCTACTGCTTCATCCACGTGTAAAACCTTAATCGCTTAGTTTTCATAAACATCAACGTATGCCTATTCTGGTATAAGACTTCAAAGTTTTTGGTTTTCAGCAAAATTTCTGAGATATGCCACTTCGTTTAGTTTTTAAAAACTTTAAAAAATTCTGGAATATGCCTCGAATCTCGACTAAAATTGAATTTTTCATGACGTTTTAACTCCAGGAAGCAGAAGTCCAAACTATTTCTTACTTTAAGCATTAAGCTCAATAATTCGTTCATTACTCTATTAATCATAGTATGCATTTGGATCCCGACTTCACAATGTTAGTAACGAGCCGTGCCAAGCGCTTCCAGACGCCTGGGGGCGGTCGACCTTAGGTTACCTATACAGCATCAAGTATCCAGCGTAATAAATGTGCTGTTACATTTGGCAGAGGTTCAGCGTGCGAAAAATTGCGAATTTTCCGCGAGCTTTGCAAATGAGTCACAACGCCATCTCTTGAGGATTCCATAAATCATATTAACATTCCTGACCGCTCATTTGTGAGGTGCTTTCGAGTTTGTGCCTGATTGTGACAAATTTGTGACCCTGGATGAAGTAAGTGAAGTCTAATTGGTGTGTTGTAACGCTTCGGAGTTTATAAAGAGTGTTATTAAAGCTAAAATAAACATTTATAAGTAGGGACCAATATGTTGTACCATGAAGTGTCCAAGAATACTAACAGTCTCCCTTACCGTAAATATCGTAGGGTTATTACGGGAAGGACTAAAAAAAATCCAGTAAATGGTCAGCAGCGTTTCCAATATGATCCTGTATAATCACCATCCGTGGTTAAGTGTGGTGGCTGTGGCAAATATTCTGATTGGAGTTGAGATGCGGTATTTTATTATAGACATCATACGAAAGTTTAAAGCCAAAGGTCATGCTAAGGAGAGAGCTATAGTTGGTATTTGTACGCTATGCGAGAGAATTTAATAGGTGGTAGAACTATAGTTCGTTGGTTCGGGCAGATACCACCGCCGCCCTTATAATCCGCCGTGATGCTACTCTTGCGTTTCGGTTGGAGAGGTGCGGTTGCCGGGTATACTTACAAGTGAGGTGATAACCTTAATCCTTATGACGCATCTATATAGAACTTCAGCTCTGTTTGAGCTTAAACGTGTCCATGGGCTGCAGTGACCATTTAAGATTAGGTGGACTGCATGCTCATTTGCTACTCTTCTCACATAAAAAGGTGGATCGGTGATCGAAAAAAAACAACTGAAAACCGTTCGATTAAAAGGCCTATTAAAATGGCCAACTCGATGAGGTCTCTATACAGTAGTATATTGGTTGATGCATGAAATAATAATAAATTGGTTGATGCATTATTACAATATTTTTATTAACCCTTCTTTCGTTATTTTCTCAATTGAAAATGTGGTGATCCCTTTGAAATTTTCTCGAGATGTCACAGTATTTTTGAGAACAATAAGTTCACTTCTTCAGATCAGTATTTAAAAGCACGCATTCCTTATGTACTATTTTTGTTTGAGAAATATGGAGTTTACTCCAAAAGCTTTTTTTAATGTAAACAATGGCTGGACAATGCTGGCCGGTCGCCAACGCCAGATGATCCTTATTTGTCATTGTTTTTATTTTCCAGAAATTTTAATTCTCCGTTTCTGATTGTTTTGATTTCAGCTCACTTATTTGATCATTTATTTGTAGGGTGTTAAATTGTTTGTTTATTTTTCTTTCTTTAGGGTTTGTTAGGTTCTTTTGCTATTTCTTGGAATCATCATGTTCCTCATAAACTCAGTAATATTACAATCATGGCACCGATCTCCTTTCAGAATGAGAAGGATTAGTTAGTAGGCTGGCTAATGCGGATTGGTAGACTTCACACAACTACGAGGATTTTACAAGGAACTCTCAGATGTGTTACGCCGTTTTTTTCACAGTTAAAGCAAGTGATCACTAATTTCTAATCTGCACATAACTTCGAAAATTCAGAGACGCGTGCGAGATGCGAACCCCAGACACCACTTCACTGCTTCATGGTTTCCTCACGATGTGAAAATTCATATAGATTAGCGCGCCAGGGACTCGAATCTCAGACTCGCGACGCGTAAGGCCGGAATCGTACCGCTAGGCTAAATAAATATCAGATATATATTCTCAGTTTCACCGAGAAATCTTAGTAGCATGGTTTTGGACATCGCCCAAACGGGCATACCACGAGATTTAGTAAAATCTTTGATACCGAGTAAACATCAATTAATAAAGTTGATTGCGGTGTTATTTCAAGCATTCGGTATATTAATTTACGGGTGTACGAGCCATTTGACGTAGGACCAGAGGTAGGTACCCTAGCGTATGGAGAATTAGAATCGAAAAATTATGACTATTTGTACAGTGAGCCACTAAAATATCAATGTTATCATATTAAAGGCTACTTCCACATATTGATGAGTAAAATTAAAAATGGTTTTAGATGTTTTGTGACTTTTTGGGGCAGTATCCTGCTGTAATAAATTTGAATGCATGTTTGAAGAGGACCAGGCCACCTGAGCAGTGATAGCCTAGTGGTTAAGATTCGTGGTTAAGCCTCTCACACAGAGTGTCCGGGGTTCCAACCCCGCACGCACCTCTAATTTTTCGAAGTTATGTGCGGATTAGAAATTAATTATCACTTGCTTTAACCTAGTGAGGAAATCTACACATCTGAGAGTTCTTAGTAAAGTTCTCGAAGATGTGTGAAGTCTATCAATCCGTACTAGGCCAGCGTGGTGGACTATAGACTAGTCCTTCTCATCCTGAGGGGAGACCCGTGCCTAGCAGTGGGGCAGCATGGGTTGATGATAGTGATGAGATATGAGGCCACCTGGTCTGTGGTCGCTACGATGCATGGACATCTATATGTAACCTCAAGCAAAATTGTGGTTCTGTCTGAGGTCGTACATAGAGGCGTCTCTGCTCCTAAGAACAAAGATTGTCGCCTCGCTGTTAGTATGCCGGACAACTGCATCTCTCCAACCGAAACACAAAAATTTCTTCACGGCAGATTGTAGGGGTGGTTGTGGTACTTCTCCGGAGTATTTTTTAATATTTGTAGCAGTACATTATATCGAAGCGGACAATAATATAAAAAATAAATCAAAATATGTATTGAATGGATATAGAAATACAAAGTCGATTATATCCACAAAAATCGATACAAATATACTTGCTGTAACTAACTTCATCAAGCCGATTTTGTGTGATGGCTTACAGATTGTAGAACATTCATTCTAATCTTCTTCTCCAGATTAAAAATATGTAACCAGAAAAAACTATTTTCCTAACGCACAAAAAGTATTACTTTAAAAATTAGAGTAGAAATAAAAGAGAATAAGAATCTTGAAACGATCGACGTATGTGAAACAATTTAAAATCAAAGATATTATTAGTAAAACATATCTAGATTTCGAAGAAATATTACTTAAGTATTTTTAATTGACGTGTGCGTCACTGGCGCTAACTGGCGCCACACTCTGATATGTGTCTGTGTGCTTGAGCGTTGTGGGACGCAACAGACAACGCAAATGACCAGAAAATGCATGCATGCAATGCATGTATAATCCATGTACATGGAAATTTTCTTTTATCTTTGGTCGCAATTGTATAGGTATTTTTAAATCCGTAAAGTAGGTTATTTCACTGTCCAAAAATGTATTAAATTTCTCTTTTAAACCTGTTAAAATCGTTCAAAGATTTTGCAAGAAAATCCAAAAAATCCGCAAAGGAGATGTCATCGGTTAATTACCTGTGACAGGACAAAGAACTTAAAAATTTAACGTAAGCCGATAAACAACATATTTCATCGGGCACAACACGTGTTGAATCGTGAAAAATAAACGTAATTATAATGAAATATATAAATAAGACCTTAGTTGTATGTTACCACGCGAAGCGGCCGTGACTAGTCTCAAAGCGCGCGCAAAGCAGTGCGGTATCCTCTGGAATTATAATTCCAATTTCAAATTTTAAAAGTGAACATCAGTGAAGTGAAATCAGTGTTCGGTAAATTTAAATAACGGTTGGTGTTTAAAATTCGAAATGGCGAGAGTACGGGATTTTATAATTTTTTTTTTAGTTTTTTAAACACAGATGACACTACACAAGTAGACCGAAAATATCCTTCCAGAAAATCAAATTATATCAATTAATTTAGTGAATCGAATCGTCTACGTAACCATCCCAATTTCTAGCCAGAAAAAATATTCTATTTACATAAAATATTTATTTATGGCTGAAAAAATTTTTTTACAAAAAAAAGTAACAAACATAGATTGGGCTGTCGTGTTAAAAAAGTTATTACTTTTAAAAACGGCCAGTGTCGGTTTAACTTTGTGAGTAATGCGTTTGCTACGCCAGTGCTACGATCTATTAAGGAATGCTACGAGATCGCTCCCGAAGACGAATGGTTATAAAATTAACATTAATATACTTATTCTCTTAAATTAATATACCAATTTGTTAAAACAAAAGCGACAACGGATTTTTCTTTTGTTTCTGTTTTATTTATGCGACCATTAAACAGATAATAAAGAACCACTACAAAATTGATGTTATTTGATAGGCTTGTCTAATCTGTATCGCTCGCTCTTGGCCCAAATAGCGTTCCATTTCACTTAAGTTTTAAAATGTAAAATTTTATAAATTAGACGGAACGAACCGTGAATTTTATAAGATAATGTAGAAATGAGTGAATGTGGTTTTTTTCTATGTAACATTCTATTTATTGCTACATCTCATAAGTTGTGAGCAGTTGCGGTCATTATGAAATTTATTGATATTTTTATTTTAGATGTTTGAGCCAAATTTTAGAGTATATTTTTAGTGGGCGAATCAATCTGATTCAGAATTTCCTGCGTATTAACATACGAAGTCGTCATTTAGTTTAAATATCTATTTTAAAGTTTTTATCGTCATTATGATCAATTGTATGTACCTAATTAATTGTATCCATGACTAAGATGTATTCCGTAGGACTGTATCGATTTTGATACAAGTTACCGTCTGATAGTGAAATTAAACTCCCATATTGTCTCTTAATCATTAGTTACGACATTATAATATTAAAACACGCAAGCACACAAGTAAATTGCTATATAATCTCACTGAGTCCGCCCTGAAAAAAGTATACACTATTGTCCGGTCTACGTAGAATACTATTTTTTAGAGCTTCCACGCATTACATGTAATACAGATGTTTAATGGTAGTAAAATAGTTCGTGGTTCGTTTCTGGAGACCTTGCAATCAAATCTATTTCTGCAGCAGTGTGAAATGTGACTGCATTCTTGTTTGAAGGGTGCGGTAAAGCTTACATGAGGCCTTCCATCTTGGTCCTTAGGATTGTTAAAAATCGAGACTCAAAAAACGATTTGATTTTTAAAGTGACTCATGATAGTACTTTAGTGACAAGCACCTCAGATTTTTCGAAAC
This sequence comes from Phareas burnsi, assembly GCA_018249415.1. Taxonomy (NCBI): domain Eukaryota; kingdom Metazoa; phylum Arthropoda; class Insecta; order Lepidoptera; family Hesperiidae; genus Phareas; species Phareas burnsi. The sequence continues at coordinate 11,280 of DWKL01000663.1, read as the reverse complement.
TATTTGCAAATTAAACATTAATTTGAACCATTAGTGATTGATAACATAGGGCGGGAATCTGAAAGTGTAAGAGAGCTGTAAGTGTACCCTACAAATCCTTTATAACCGAAGCACAAGAATTGCATCAGGGTAGATTATAAGAAGCGGTGGTGCCTCCCTGGACGACCTATATTCTACCACTTATGCATACATATAAAATGGTAATACTGTTTACTACACGAGAAATATGCCTTATCGACTTTTTACGTATTTTGATATTTAGAAAACATTAACTATTTCTCCAGTACACGGAATTCCAGACTCAAAAATCCGGTGATTTCCTCGTTCGCACTCAACTAACCTACTTGGCACACTTGCTGGAGCGACATTACCACATACTTTCCATCATTCAATGTTCCCTCCCTTTAGCTAAATCCTTGATGAGTAACAAGATGATCTCTGATGAGTTATGTATGTAACTGATGAGTTTATATCTCGAGATTCAGTTTAGCTAATGATTTCGGACGAGCGTGAAAAGAGGCGAGTTGATTACGGCTTGTTAAAATTGTGGACGCGTTCAGTTAATTTTCAACGTAATTTTAATTTTGTGCACTGGAGAATTACGTATGGGGATAAAAGTAAGTTAGGTCATTGTGTGTAAAATTTTCTGCATAAAACCCTTGATATTTTTCTTCCGTTTTCTAGATGCACATAAATAGATAGACAAATTACCATTAATTTGGATGTATTTGTATTCATTGTAAAAATATTTTTATTGAAGGATGGCTGGCTAGAATAAAATGGTGAGGGTGAATGGAAGATAGTCAACTAAATTCATCTTTAAAAAATGGTGTTGTGACTGACCTAAAGATTTGGTAATCAAATTTTAGGACAATAGTTCAATAGTACTGCCCCACCAGTGTGATAGAGAGACATATACTCTTGCTTTCTGAATGATATAATACGATGAAGGTCATTTTTCCAGAGCGTATTTGAAGCCGAGGAAAGTAGGTGATAATTTTAGTGTATTTCGATTTAGTCCTCAAGGTTTATGGTTCGTATATTTACGTTTTCTATTTACAAAACCAAGCATCCTGTTCTCTGTAGAATTGATTTATAAGAGAGCTGTTTTATGATTCTTAAAAATGTCACGTTGGTGATGTAGCGTAGGGCGTACGAATGATAAATTAAATTTTGCGCAGTTCACAGTCACTTTGTTCAAAATAACGTTAAACGTTAAGATATCTTAATTTAAGATTTTATTCCGTAGTGTCTCCTTACTTCTTACGATTAAGTTGAAAAACTAATAATTTTACTTTCTAAAGAACGAGTTACTGTAGAGTTGATCATAGAAGTTTTCTAACTGATAACTAAGTCCGAACATAAGTTGGCCTCATCTTAAAAACAGGTTTTTTTTGTGTGTGTGAAGAGTAGCAACCGAGCATGCAGACCAGGATGTTAAATGTTCGCTGAAGCCCATAGACACATTTAACCCACATCTAACTTCAAACACAACTAAAGCTTTATCTGAGGTCGAACGTAGTTGTGTCATTAATCCTGAGGTCGCCTCGCGGTAAATATGCCCGGTAACCGCACCTCTCCAACCGAAAGGACAAAATATAGTTCTACTACCTCTCAGGCGGAGTACCCCTACAGTGTATATCCTGAAATCTACTAGAACGTTCGAAACAAAACATTTGGGTGTAAAATATTATATCGAAAGAAGTGTTATAATTACTGATTATATGATGATATACATTAGCTTTTAACCTACATCATCATCCTCATCATCATCAACCCATTAATGTCTCACTGCGGTTGCCGAGCACACTAACGGCGAGGCAACCATCTTAGTTCTCAGGAGTAATGATGCATCTATGAACGACTTCAGAAAGAACTTCAGTTTTGTTTGAGGTTAAATGTGGGAGTCCATGGGCTGCAGAGATCACTTGACGCCATGTGGCCTGCACGCTCGTTTGCTACTCTTCGAACATAAAAAAAAATGCTAATACGAAGATTGGTTATCTGACATTTTGGCTATTGTCTATGCTCGGACCCATTTCCTGTAGGAAATACGACTTGAAGAATCCTTTCTGCATTAGGAAATATAAATTGTAGTATATTTTAAATTCATCGTGCAAGATTTTTTTTACTCTTAAAGTATGTTTACCTGTGAAATAGATTGGAGTATTGAAATGATTATTTAGGTAATCTTTAAAGTTTACTTCACTGGGTCTGCGTCTTCAAAATAATAATTTATCTAGCTTTATACTAGTAAAAGAATTAGTCATCTGCAGTAAGACAACGTATCCTCCGATTTTAGGAGAAAACCGTTAAGCGAGAGGCGAAATGAATTGATAACTTTAAAGTTAATAAATCAAAGTTAACCGAATCTTTAAATATAAGTGTGCAATGAAGAAAGGAAACCATTTTAAGAGAAGTTCCGTTTTACAAGAGAATGGTTCTGGCCTTTGGGTGATAACGTTTAACTGTCAAGTTAAACCGACATAAATACACCAAATGAACGGTTGTAACTGAACGCTCTTTTCAACGCCTCTTTTCAGTTTTTGTAGATGAAACTTTTTTAAAACCATCATCAACCCATCATTGTCCCACAGTTGGGTATGGGTCTCTTTTCAGAATAAAAATTATGATGAAATAATGAGGCAATAGTTTACACTGATCACGTGCGAATTCGTGGACTTCATACACCTTTAAGAACTTTATATAGAACTCTCAGGTGTGTAGAATTCCTCACGTAGTTTTCTTTCAGCGGTAAAATAGGTGATAATTAATTTCTAATACGCACACCACTAAAACTTTTTAAAATACGATTTCATAATATCCAACATCGAGATTTACATTAACATAGGCCGCGTGGCGATCTCAGTGGGACAGCTGTGACTACAGGTTGGGCGGATATATAATTTTGATGCGACATTCTTGGCTACCAGAGCCGTGGTCACGGTAGAGCGGCGATGAATGACCCCGATTATTTGTGTGTTATTAATGTCTAAGAGGAATCAAGTGCTGGAGAAATATTTTGATCTCATTCCATGTTTTATGTACAAATGACGTGGTAGGGTTGTCCATAGGTTTGTTCAGAAATGTTAATTATAATTTTTTTTTTTTTAGATTTGTTAAGTCTAGCGATAATGCAGACGGGCCATCTGATGGGAAGTGGTTACCGTCGCCTATAGACATTTGCAACATCAGGAATCGCCAATGCATCGCCGGCCTTGAAGGAGAGCTCTTTTAGCACATTTTGTCAATCAATGATATTACATTTTCTATTGCAGGTTATAAATAATCTAATTGAGCAGATTTTGTATTTCTAAGCGTACGGACTAGCGGTATGATTCTAGCAGGTAAACCAAGGGGTTTTAAAAGTCTTTTCATTAGTGGTTAATTCAGCTGAATGGTGTGGTAATGGTTGAAGTTTTAGAGTCAAGGTTAGGTTAAGTGAATTCCTAGCTTAATCTAAAACAAATTGGAGTGTGTGTATGTAAGGTAGAGTGAGACATAGATAAATGAAAAGATGAAGCTGCTCCTTTGTATGTAGATGGCGAAATAGATTGAGCATAAAATATGATTTTGATATAATTTCTTTTTGATTTGTGCAACAAAATTTGTATTATGGCGACAGATTACTCGCGATTACTGTGAATTTCTAGACTACGTTCCAGACCACTTTTAACGGGAAGGAAAGCTGCAATTGTTTGTCACTAGAAGTGCCCCTAATCTATTCATCTTCATCGATTGATATTGGTAGAATCCTTGAACTTTAAAACACACCTTTAAACTATCCACGTTATTGATGGAGATTTTGTGTTGATTCTTCATTTCATCTATTTCTTCGTGTAATGACTGATATTTTCGTAAAACATTTTCAGCTATTCAGAAGCATTTCGAACTTCGAACTTTTTCGAATTTCGAACTTCGAACGAACAGGACATTACTGTCATATTATTATTTAGTAGTATTAAGCTGAAGTCGAAGAGGGTATGTTAGTTTCCATGGCAGAATCTGCTGGTCGATGTTGGAGTTATTTCGTGACAGTATTAGTTCAGAACGAGATACATTTTGAATAAATGACTTGGTTTGTAGGGACTGTCTGTCAGCATGACGCAAATGGAAGAATACGTCCACAGATTAAATGTCTTGCTGAAAACATGTTTTTGACTCCCTTGATCTTGATTACCTAACATTGCATTGCCGTGTGAAATTTAATCTCGTCGACAAATCGATGTCTCTGAGTATTTCATTACGTCGCAATTTGCTAACTTCCAGAGCATTCTAGATCTTTTTGAATAAGAAGTTGCTGAAAAATGTTGCGACTATAGGTACAATTCATGAGCGACGTCATTTATTGTTAATGTTATTGACTATATTGGCAGATCATTTACTATATTGAGCGAGTGAGCTACCTTTAAAGAGCTGGAAGCTATACTCCTTATTGTTTCTTCATTCATTTACAAGGCATTCTAACTGAACACTACATTCTTAACTTAGTCTTCAGGGGTAGTAACTATTGTTGGCGCCTATGTGTTGCTTATATAGGTTGGTCTATAGTACCCATCGGCAGCTGTAGCCATTTATCCTTACGGATTGTATGCCCTTTTCTATCTATCTTTCTATGATTTAAAAACACCTTTCTCGAAATTAATTTCGCTTTGTGGGGACTGTCTATCAGTATGACGCAAATGGAAGAAAATGTCCACATACAAATGTCTCTGTGGAAATTTGTTTTTGGCAACTACCAAAGCCGACTTGATCTTGTTTACGTAACAGCAAATTGCATTGCCGTATGAAAAATGCATCACGCCGACAAATCGGTGTGTCCGAATGTTCGTTGGCGCCGCGAATTGCTCCAGTTTCCAGAATTAAAATGGAAGCTTGCGCAAAATATTAAATGGTGGTACGGGATGTTTTGATATGTCTTCAACGTTTTTCTTCTGGCGTAATAATGTTAAAATCATAATGTTAACATCGTTTTAAGATGTTTGTGACATTGCGTCAGACAGATAAATTAGTCATAACTTTGTTGAGAGCAAAACTGGATCTTAGCGGTACCAATTGGTGGTAGAAATTGGTACTGAACGGATTCTACAAAAATTTGAGGTTTTTCAAAAAAGGTGTAATAGCTCTTCTTCAAGGCCGGCGATACTAGCGTGTCGTGTTGCAAATGTCTCTGCTCTATCGTTAGGTTTAGTTACAAAAAAATCTGTGATAAAGCTTCCGTTACAATGGTATTGTTAATTGTGGAATTGCTTCTTATTTAAAATATATGGTAGCAACGAATATTATTGGCTGGTACTTGACATTATGGAGTCAAGAGGTAGGAGGGTGCCTTAACAAATATCGGGTAGTTTCGTATAATTCTGAATATACTCGCGTTTTATACTGTAACGATCATGTATTTCATTACTATAAAGGAGTAGTCGGTGGCCATTCGACATAGTCTTTTTATAAACGATAAAAGAGTTTTGACCAATATCAACTTGAAGTTATTAAATAAAATCTAGCTTTAAATGGCTCTATTAAAAAACATATGTTAAAGGCTTTCTACACTTTTAACCGCACACTGGGATTCTCTGTGTTGTGGGTGCCATGGATACTCAAAGAAGGGTACTCAAATACCCACGAACGAAAGAGGAACTTCATGCATTAAAAAATGTAATGTAATCCACAAATTATTTATTTATAAATCATTAAGTCATTGATCAGTCAGTCATGATTTAGTAAGCGCTATTATTTACTTATTTATTATTTTTGAAACATCTTAAACCAGGGGTTACAAAGGGAGAACTTAATGCCTAATGGCATTATCTACCAATCTATTTCAGGCTATGGTGATAATATGTGGTAGGCATATATTGAAAATAAGAATTTAATGTTGCACAAGATTGATATCTTGTTTTAAATGATTAGAAATGATTCTCAAGAGGTTTAATAATTTGGTGGGTTTATATATTTTACTATCCACCAAGGGACATTTGAACTGCTTAGTATGTTCCAGGTGTGTGATTTAGGGAAGCGTTTTTTTTAAAGCAAAGAATAGCAAACGAGCGTGAAGTCACCCGATGTTAAGAGGTCACGTCTAACCTCAAACAAAACTAAGTTCTATCTGAGTTTGTACGTAGATGCGTCACTAGGCTTTGCACTAAGATGGTCGTTTCGCTGTAAGTGTACTGTGTGTGCAATTTATAATGTTATTTTATATATTTTAATGATTATGTACCAAACATTGGTGTTTTAAATTTATTTATTTAACAATTGCGTCTAAAATATTACGTTTACCAAAATGTGTTTATTGATGGTTTATAGGTGATAAACCCACCGAATGTATTTGAAGTTGATATATTTATAATTAATGTTTTTTTTAATTTTATTCCTACACTTTCTGTCTTGTTTATACCGGTACATCTAATGTAAAATATGTTTAAGATTGGTTAATTTTAGTTTGTTAGTGGATGATGTTCATCTCTCCTTTTGTGTGATTGAAACAACTAAGTCCACTTTATACTCGGAGATCGAACATGGAGTTCTGCGGGGCAGACCGTTGTGGCGATTGTGCGTGAATGATTCGTAATATGTGGCTGAAACCCTTTTTATGACCTAATACTGGCAACAGATCTCTTCTCATAAATGGGGGAAGACTGGATCATATTCCACTACGCTGCTTCAATGTGTGCGACGACCCGCGTGGCGCAGCGGTTACCATACCGGCGTGACACACAAAGGGTTCCCTGATTTGATTCCCGCCAAACAAAAATGTAAATGATGAATTTAGATTTCAGTTCCAGATTTGGGTATTTGTGTACTTCTCTTTGTATGTATCTATGTCACCCAGGACACAGAGCTACTTCTACTGTGGGGCTATACGTATAGAAAGTGTGTACTGTAGAAACGTACGTGTAGAAAACGGTTATTTAAAAAAAGAAAAGAAATGCGGCTTGGTAAAATGGTGGTTAATGGCCAACCCGTAACGCATATTCAAACTGCCCATAAGGCCTTCGATAAGCGACTTTGACGGCTGAAATCTAATGACAATTGAAACCGATAGCTGAAGGTGTCATCCGAAACACCGAAGCGCGTAAGAAGTTTTGCTACTAGCGGTCACCATCCATTTCATAATCGCGTTGCTTATTGTAGATCGGTTACCATCGACTTTTAATAGTTGGTAGAACTACAATAGTTTGTCTGGAGGGGCGCCACTGCAGCCCTCATAATCCGCCGTGAAGCAATTCTTGTTTCGGTTGCAGCTGTGTGGTTGTAGGGTATACAGGAGGAGTACCTCAGGAGTACCAATGCGTCTATGTATTACTTTATATAGAAATTCAGTCCTGTCTGAGGGTAGATGTAGGTATCTTTGAGCTGCAGTGACTACTTAATATGAAGTGGCCGCACGCTCGCTTGCTACTCTTCTCATATAAAATAAAAATCTACACAAATTGCGGGGCTGTGACGACTTGTGGTGCAGTGATTTCTATACCACTCTGACTGGCAGTGGGTTCCGAGTTCGATTCGGCCAGAGAGACACCTAAATGATGAATTTATATTTCTGTTCTGGGTCTGTGTGTTTGTGTACACGTCTTGTATGTGTCCATGGCACCCACGACACGGTATCATAATGTGGGATGTATCCTAATCTTTTTGGCTACCCGCTTGCAACACAGCGTCCTTTTCCTATATAATACATTTCTACATTATTTTCGAAATCCAGCCACCCAAAGCCCTGTCGCGCTTCCAACATTAGCCAACATCCCACCCATTTGCAGTCCGCTTTATATAATTATAATTAAACTAACTACAAAATAATATAATGACATCGTTAACACGGTCTCCGTTAGTCGAATGAAAACATTATGTCGTAAGATTATTAGTCATTCTTATTAACTACGTATTTATCGTACGGATCATATCTGAAAGTTTGCGGCAGTTTTCAACTTTCTTCGTTTGGAAACGAGCATTTGTGCGTAAACCTAGCGTTAAGGCAGACTGCCACCTGATGGAAGATGGGCACCATCTTTCATGGACATTTATAACAACAAAGGAATCGCTAATGCATCGTCGGTTTACAACGTGCAGACCATCTAATATTAAGTGGTCTAACCTCAAAAGAACTGAAGCCCCATCCGAGTTCATGAGGTGGTCGCTATTCCTGAGTATTCGCTTTGTCAGCCTTAAACTAAATGCCATTATCCAACATGTAGCCGATTTCGTCATTTTGAGGTTTTCGTAATCAGTAAAACACGAATTATAAATTTAACTACTTGAAAGTGCCCTATTGTATCTATTTTTGGTCCCAAAAACTCTTGGATATGACGGCTTGTTATACGGTAGCACTAATTTGTAAGTATATATATTCCTGCGGTTAGCGTAGATCGTATATATCTACAAAGTTAAGCAACGTCGGACGCGGTCGAGAATTGGATGGGTGACCGCTAGTGGCTAAATTTTTATGTGCACTTCCGTGCTTCGAAGGGCACGTTACGCTATCGGGCCCGGTTGTTATCATTGGATAGCAATCGTTAAACCTTGTCGGAGGCCTTGTGGACGGTTTGAAAAACATCCGACACTGGTTGACCATTAATCCGTTTCTTCACCAATCTGCATTGGAGCAGCGTGGTGGAGCATGCTTCAAGCCTTCTCCAGTAGTGGGGAGAGACCCGTGCCCAGCAGTGAGCCATACAGAGAACATACATAGGTTGCAGACCTATAATTTGTAATACTTACTCTCTTTTTTGGTCCATGGGCTGCAGTGACTTCTTAACACCAGGTAGCCTACACGCTCGTTTGTTACTCTTTAAACATAAAAAAAATCTTTTGTCGAATATCTTCACACCACCCATAAGACAAGGTTTTAAGATTTATATATTGAGTCGTAGTACATAAGTTAAGTTTATTAAAAATACAAGCAGTCGAATGACTTTGACCAGTCCAAATAAATTAGACAGTTCACGGTTGTCCGCGGGCAATACTTTGTTGTTTATGAGGAGTTAATAGTAAGGGCTGTCGTATTCTTTTTATTATAATGTGTCTTTCCTTGTGACAGTTATTGCTTAATATAAATCCCATCTGCTATCGGTTGTAAGTTATCAAATCGAACAACAAAACTAGTAAATAACTCGTTATCAAAACATCCAGTTAACAAAAGATATAACTGATATAAAAGCAGTTGATAGGTAGAACTATAGCTTGCTCGGGGAGGTACCACCGCCGCCCTCACAATCGGTTGTAAAGCAACTGTTGTTTCGGTTAGAGAGGTATGGTAGTCGGGTACACTTGCAAGCGAGGCGACCATCTCAGTCCTTAGAAGTAATGTATGTACGTAGACACCTTAAATGGGACTTCTGTCCTGTTGAAGGTTAGATGTAGGTGAGCGCTGCAGTGCCCGCTTAACATCTGGTGGTCTGGGTGTGTGAGTAAGTAAAGCACCCACAACATAGGGAATCTTACTGTGGGGCTATAGGTGTATAAAGCGCTGTATGTTTGTTGTTACTTCTTTGCTATAAAAATCTTTCCTTGATGCAATAGATACACAGGGATTTGATTTGGTTTGCTTGACGGCTGTCGATTTGGCTACCCTACTAGGGTTCGATATTCATTTACGAGAACCGAAAACGAACACAGCCCCCACGTTGCATGAAACAAAATATATAAAATTTATCGATTGTGTAAACATAGAATTTATTTCAAGTGTTGAACAAATCGCTCTGACGGAGCCACATTCTTGCTGAGATATGTTGGAATTTTATTCATTGATGTAGGGGTTTTATTTCTGAGCTGTCGTGCCATCATCACCGTGACGTCAACACTGATTAATGGCGAGCGAAGGCGACGAGAAATGTTTTTTATCCAGCAAAATAATAAAATTCTGTTTTATTACAAGTGAAAATGCGCCTGAATTTCCTCGGCTATCTTGCCGAGGCACGACAACTTCGGGTCAGAAGAAGTTATCCCCTGCCCCGACCGTAAATTAAACGGCCAGCGCCACCGTTACTACTATTCGCGTCCCTGCTCTGTCATTGCCCTGCGTTGCCCCACTGCTAACCAGACACGACAAGAAACTACCCCCGTACCTGAAATTCAATATCTCTTTCTAATATTTGAATGACTGATATCATATGATATGACTGCTAATCACTTGACTGATAATCACTTGATATGACTGCAGCCCATGGACACCCACATCTAACGTCAAAAAGACTGAAGTCCTGTCTGAGGTCATACGCAAATACGTTAATACTTTTGAGGATTATGATGGTAGCATTGTTAGTAGGTGTACTCGAGATTCACTTCTCTCCTATCGAATCATACGAATTGCTTTATGGCGGATTATGAAAGCGGCTGTGGTACCTCTTTGTGGTTTAGTTTTACTACTTAAACTTCATGCCAAAACAAGTTGTTGTGTACTTTGATCGCAAAATTGAACGGCCAGAGTTGTTGTTCCAACCACTCCCGATTATATTATACTATTATACCTTCTGCTGTCCACTTCCAAGGTTGGCGCTTGGCAAGAAATTTCAACAACTTTTCGACGAGTCAATACGTTACATGGTATCGGTGCCCAGGGTGTACCGCGAAGTGGTTCCCTAAGAATCACATTTATGGTCTCTGCCCTGCTACTTCCTCAGTGACATGGACACATACTCCAAGAATACCCAAGCAACTATACTTAAAAAGCAGAACTCTATATTCATAACATTGATGTCTGTCGGGGATTGAGTTGAATTTCTTCGTGACAGATCAGTATGGTGATCTCTATGCCACGCTTGTCGAATCACAATATTCTTTTATATGTAGATAGATTCTGCGCAGAATTTTTCTTCCTTACTTTGGACGTTAATAAGTTATTGGCATATCGCAAGCAATTAAGTATTTTGTGGTTGCTGGATATACTTACAGCGATGCGATCATTTTAGTTCTCGGATGTAGTAACGCATCTACGTACGACCTCAGATAATACTTCGGTTCTATTCGAGATTAGATGTGGGTGTCTATGACCCGCAGTGACCACTTACCATCAGGTGGTCTGCACGGTCACATGTAATCCTTTTAAAATAAAAAGAATATAAAAATGTCACCTACCATTGTCAATTACCATTTAAATAATTGTTTAAATTAATAACAGTACTGCACTTATTTTTAGTAAAGTGATTTCTTTTTTCTTTCTGTTTTCTTTTTTTTAGTTTGTAAAGTAGCAAACGAGCATGCAGGTCACCTGATGTTAAGTGGTCACCACAGCCCATGGACACTCACATCCAACCTCAAACAAAACCGAAGTTCCGTTTGAGA
>DWKL01000662.1:0-17549 GCA_018249415.1 Phareas burnsi | reverse complement strand
TCGTGTAGTGTAAGAAATGTGTATAGAGATAAGTTGCAAACCAACAATGAACAGCAATAAAAATAGACTGATAGTGAGTTTCTCGAAACAAGTTGATCCAGACATTGTGATTTTTGAGTAGTTACTGTAGCTAGAGGGCCCGTGACGCGTCGGAGCGCGGGCGGAGGGTTGAGACTTTCGTAAATAAATGTGGAGGCTTGCACTTCGCCCGGATACCGGTCGAATAATGCAGGGTTACTTACAGTTTAATGAATTTTTATTAATATTTTTAAAACACTCATTATAAAGTTTACGTAATAAATGTTTCTAGAGGAGCGCACACACATACAATTTCTATGAAGACGGATTGCATGCGACACGTGCACACACCTGAAACACAACACTCCAGCAGCGCGGTGCAGGTCTGCCGCAGCGCCTGCGACCTGCATACATTTACTTGCCGAAGTCTCAGCGCCGTTAGATGTAATAAGCATCACCATAAAGACACCGCTTCATTGCCTTATAATGTAACCTGTCTCCTGTAACTGGAAATGTAATTCATATATGAAAATAAGGTTGTGTTACCGCGTAGTCTAGGACTAATGTTAGGTTCGTTCGATTCTCGATCTTAGCGCTAAAGAAATTGGACTGATAATCGCGTTGGATCGACGAGTACAGTTTATGGTACATTAATGGTTTTTGTAGTCATTTTCTATCTATTTTAATACAAGAGCGGTGAGAGTGTAGGACGTTAAGTCGCTCTTACTGTTTTTTCTACGGGATGGAAACGTTTGTTACAATCTGAACATGTCGAAAGCTGTAAAAAATTGTGTTCGTTACAAATGATTTGACAACCCAGAATGTAGCGAGCGGGGCAGCGGCCGGTCGCATTCTTCGTGGTTCGTGACTCGAGGCCGCCGCGGGCGCCCGCGCTCGATCAAGGTTGAAAATCTATATTAATTCCTTACGTCGCATCACAGATTCAATTCAAAAACCTTCGCTGCGGCTCGTATGCCCGGGGGCTGTCCATATCCGAATAGATGACTGTCGTAACCTTTTGAAATCACAGGCGCGTTTAAAATATATTTTTGTGTATATACACAGCAATTCGTTACGCTAAGTTGTAGCATGCTCGGTGTTGTAGCCGTGAATATGAACGTCGGTTACGCAATGTGTAGGCGGTGGTGTACGTAGGCGGTCTGGAGTGCCTTAACAGTTGCTCCTCAAAGCAAAGTTAAAGTAACCTAAGAATTAGAAGTTTATCCACACACACACACACACGCACAGAACCATTTCCACCGTCGACACTTAGCATCGGCATATTTATTCTGTGCTGCCATTTTATATTAGTCCGTCAATAATTGTGTAGCTGTACCCGCGGCTCGCTGCGGCGCGCGGCGCACGGCGCTGTCTGTTTAATCTTTTTTTAAAAGTAAATTTAAAAATCAAAGCCGGCAGACATGTGAGCTGTTATGACTCGCGTTACATCAATAGATTTTTGCCAAGAGAACGACATTGAATATTCCCGGTTTTCCTTACAACAGTTTTACTATCATAGGGTTTATTTAAATGTTTTTTTCTAAATAACTAGAACCCTAGACATTTTGTTGACACAAAACTGTTGTATACATTGTAATGCATTCTACCTTTGCTCGAAAATCCCAGTGGATCGGTTCGGCGCTTTGTTAGCGCGTGCAGCCTGTTCGGTCGGAGCGCGCGCGGGTCTATAAAATGGCAGTTATTTTCAAATCATGCTCGGCCACTTAAATGTTATTTACTCGCGGAGGTCGCTGAGCTGGGCGCCGCCGTGATCTCCTCAACGCGTGAAGCAATATTAAGTCCGTCCAAAAGACATGAACGGTGTAGAAATAAAATAGTAACAAATGAATTGGGCGAAGTCGCCGAGGGCGTTGCACGTGCGACACGCGCCCGCGCGTGATGTCAGCCCGTCGCCACCGTGGAAGCGGAAAGCGGAAAGCGGATTTTTTTTTCTAAACGTGTATTTTGAAACATCGTAGCGACGTCGCCCGCCCGCCTGCTCGTCGTGGGTAATTTCAAAAATGTACTTTACGGGGAATAATTTAAAGTTCTAACTCGGTGGTGGCCGCGAGTCGTTGGACATATTGAGCCGGACTCAGGAAGGCGGGCAGCAGTCGATCAACGTCCCGCCGATGACTCCCGATGATGGCAGACTTGACGATTAGGATTACATTGATATTGACATATAGTAATACGCCATAGTTCCGGTCATAGATTTACAGGCCGAGGTTTTCATGTCACGGACGGTCGTGTCGGGATGCGTTGTTGTAGCTCCGAATCGGTCGGAATGCTTTACGTTAGTATGTCTGCTCGAAGCTAACGGAGCGGCGCGGCGGCACCGGCGCGGCGGCACCGGCGAGGCGGCACCGACGACGCGCGTAGCGGGCCGCTCGGCCGACCGGAGCTCCATATCATAACCGGTAGCTCAAACGGCGTAGTCGAGCGTACTTAGCATAGGGTAGGCTTAAATAAATTTAAATGTAACGGCGGATTCCTCCTCGAGAGTTCAGGTTCCAAGTTCCTTAACGACGGTGTGTAAATTGACTAGTTATATTTGATAGTACATAAATGAGAACTCCAAAACATTCAGTAAAAATACTGGAATAAAAAATAATATTATTATGTGTTGTTCGTTTTGATGCCGGCCGGAATGGCGCCGCCGGCACGTGTGGCGCGTCGCGTAGGGGTAACGTTATGACTGCAGTCGGATGCTGCTCTGGAATATTATGCACGTGTGAATGTAGGCCGCACATTGGAGCTGACTAAAGCGCACGCCGCTGTCGGCGTGTCGGATTGACTGTTAGTTTTCGACACTATCTTTACAATGTTAGACGGGCCGTCGATCGCTGGGGACGAGATGATGCTGACAAGTGAATCACATCCTATGTGCCGCTGGACCGGTTCCGGACCGGAGCCGGACGCTGCACCAAACTTTATTTTAATCATATGCAATTCAAGTTGCTTCTTAACGCGATGACGAGGAATAAATATTTTGGAAATTATTTTTTAAATATTTAATCAGTCACTGCGAGTGTCCGTAGCGATCGACTGGCGAATAACTCGACGTAGGCGCGGGGAACGTGTCTCGAGGCCGGCCTCGCGTAATCTAGGGTTAGCATTTTAAAAAACAATTACGAATTATCCACTATTGCTATGTAACTTTAACTGGGCTCGATGCTGGGGGTGACTATCGCTCGTAGCTGATCTACGAGGGCTCGACGCACGTAGCTTTCTATGTGCGCGTGGACCCTGGACCCCACCTGGACATCGTGGATGTAAACCTTAGTGATTGTAAATTCGTTTATAATATTGTAGATTTGCTAGAAATGTAGTTAAGTAGTTTAGACAAGGCCTCGCGAGTGCAGCCGCGGAGCTCTAAAATATATGTTGTACAAATGTTTGTTATGAAGGAATGCATATCGCCTTCGCCGCGCGGGACCGATGGGACCAGCGCTTAACATCGTGCGCTCTGATTCACTTCCTGTTTGAATCTATATTCTGTCGCAATAGTGTGTGAGGCTGGAATGGTGTTGTTAGTAATGAGTTCTGTACCGGTGTTCTGTGACGTCACATTGTTTCACTATCTATTACGTCCATTATTCGACATTTTTGTCTAATACTACTAGCCGAGTCCTATACCCTTCATGGTCACATGAGGTCCACCAGAGACGTATCGTATTCCCCGAGGACGAGATTACGACGCCTCTCAAGTATGTGCCTCCAGCCTCTGTACCTGGAGCCAGCGGCTTTAACGGATGTTATAATGCAGAAGTGGGCGTGACGGTGGTGTCTCGCAGCCGAACCACGAAGAGTTCTACCACCTTTAGCCTCTGTCTGCGGGCAACACCGCTGTGGCTAATTTCTGCCTTATTGTAGCGACGTTCTGATTCCGATGCAGTGGATACCGGCCGGCGGACGCGTGGTGCGGCGATAGGTTTAAAAATTGCGATGATGTTCCGTAGGTGGTAGTAGCAAAGGATCGTCCAGGCCGCCCGGTTGAAGTGATGACTGCAGCCCAGGGACATCCGTACCTAACCTCGAACGGGACTGACGTTTTCTGGGATCACGCGTAGATGCGTTACTACTTTTGAGGACAGAGCCGGCCGCCGCGCTCTGCACTGCAGCTTTCGGACTTCAACACAAAAATTGCTTCACGATGGATCATGATAACGACGGTGGTACCTCCCCTGTGGAATTATAGTTCTACCACCTACCAATAATTGAAATATACGAATGAACTAGATTGGAATCGATTATTGAAAGACGGCGTCGGATATTACCGCTGGTTCGCAACGCAACTGGAATAATGTGAGCCGGCGAGCGGAGGCTCGGAGCGAGCGGCGTCGCGCCGGGACTGGCTCTCATTGGAACAATATCGAACATGTTCATTTCATGTAATGTTGCAACTAGGCTGCTGTATTTATGTATATAAATTATATTCAACCGTACATTGACTCCCTTTCATGTTACATCTGGCGGTTCGCGCCTGTCGCTTGGAAGTGTATTCGAAATATAAATATATATAAGTTTTGTTTTTAATGGTATGTCAGTTCACGTGGATATTAACATAAAAATGAATTGCAACTTTACTGCGGCGGTAATATTCGAAACGATCCACCCGTGCGGCGCTAAACACGACAGGCGTGTTCCAGTGCGGCGGCACACCGTATGCGTGCGAGCCGCACGGGTGGCGCGGACAGTAAAACCCGACAGGTGTGCTTGCCGCAGGCAATGTAATAACGTCTTGTCAGTGTCAAAAGCGGGCAGATTTTGATGTAATTGAGGGCGCACAGCCCTGCGGCCGCAGCGATCGCGACTGACCTACGAAGTGAGTCGACGTTGACTCTCGGATGGGACACTGTTAGTAGTTGAACGCGGCAGGCGCGTGCCGCCGCACGGGGGTGCGGTACTTTCGGTCGGAACGCTTCAAAACTGCGGGAAACACACCTGTGGTGTTCTGCGCCGCACGGGTGGACTGTTCCGAATATTAGCGCCGCAAAGTGTTAAACTTCATGCGGGTTTCATGCTTCGGAGGGCACATCGAGCTGTCGGTGTCGGCTATTACTACCCAGTATCGCATCTCCCTCGCCCAACCCGTGTTGGAGCAGTGTAGTAGAGTATGCTCCAGACCTCTCCACTTATGGGGAAAAACAGTGCTCAGCAGGGGATATAAAGAGGGTCGCAGTCGAGTTTAATATTTTAAATATTGAAGCCTTTTCAATTGAGGAAATACGCTTTCGCTGTTGAGATGGACCGCGATAACGTTCAATGTATGTATCATGTGGTTAGATTAATCGTAAAATGCACTTTACAAATGAAAATATTTTTATTTTTAAATCCTGTCCATTATACTAGCTGATGACTCTGATCCCTCCGCAGCGGGCGTACAGCGCGCATGACAAGGAGTTAACGTTTGTATAACGGGGTTAGGTCCCTCTGGCGGCGGCCGAGCGCCGCACGCCTCACGTTCGATTACTTAATGGCGTGTACGGGGTTGTTTTATAAGATTGTGATGAAGTTTATAATGATCGCATGAACAATTTGCGCATTGACGCAACGCAGCCGTGTCGGTGTTCGTCGTTGCAAACCGATCTGTCAAATGTAAAATTGACAGGAGATACTTATAAGTTCTGTGACATTTTTTTGATGTTCCGTACGATTCTTAGGAGACTGTTCTATGCAAATGTATTTTAAAGGTCCGATTTTCTCATTGTAAGTTTCAACGGTGTAATAACCTAGAGTGTAATGTAAAAATTGTTAATGACCAGGGCGGCGCGTCCGGCGCCCGTTCGACTTATCCGACGGATTTTAAACTTAGATTTAAGGGATTTTTTGTAACCGTCGATGAATTAGCATTTAAACTGATCGGCTCAGTGGACTCCGTTTAGAGATAATCGTATTGTGAAATTGTGTAATTCGCGGCATGTAAGGGCGGGTGCAGACCGCGCCGGAGACGTATTCATTCCACTAATCTCATCATTTGCGTGTTATCCATTCATCAAATGTGTAGCTTCCGCTAAAAGCACGTTCCGAGGATCGTCACTGTTTGTGACGTCATTGTCGTCCGCAGTAGGACTAGATAAACAAATCAAATCGATCCAAGCTTGATGGGATTGAGACTGGAGGTAGCGGAAGAACTCGCTCTTTGAGAGTGGAGTCGCCACCGCACCTGAAGTCTACCAGCGAGGTGGTTACCCCTATAATAACTAAGTTTTATTAAAATATGTAATGGAAACGCGATCGTAACAGATCTACAAAGTTAAATTATGTCGGACGTGATCGGGAGTTGGAAGGGAGGCTGCTAGCGGCTGAATTTCATGCGCGCTCCCGTGCTTCGCAGAGCACGGTAAACTTCATGGGTGGTGCTCCGATACTGGTTGGGCAATAAACCGTATACACCTCCATCAATCGTCATTGGAGCACCGTAGTAAAGTTTGCTCCATGCCTCACCCACTTATGGGGAGAGAGCCGTCCTCAGCAGTGGGACTATGACAGTGAAAGATGATGCAGCTCATCTGATGTGCTAAGTGGTTGCTGCTACCCATGGACATTGTTGTATCGATAACTTTGTATAGTACTCGAGGTCGACCACTATCGCGTTGGTGCTCCTGAGGACTAAGTTCGAAATCCCTTCGAACCAGAACACAGTAACTTCACATCATTGTTACAACGCAGAAGTAAACCTCATACATGACATCCGAACGCCTTATATGATTACCTCAATGTGTCTCTCAGCAGCAGCGAAATCGCTGCCACAGCAAATGGGACCTTTAAAACCTACGTGATGTCTGTACCTGTCCTAGAGGGCTTGAGACGACCTTCTGAGCGAAGTATTAATGAATTGAGCAAACATTGGATAACTAGTTCGATCCGCTCGGGCGGTGTGTCGCATGCCTGTCAAATGACTCTCAATAAATATTTAGTAATTTGTTAGCGCACTGCCATTGTGTATTTTCCGAGTGACTCAAAATTGTATTAAAATTTCTTTGTCCAAAAAAAAACGTATTTATAGACAACAAAAACATTAAAATGAAGAGCGATAAGAATTTGTATTGAGTTTCGATCAGTTCTGGCTTCGGATCGTAATTTAACATCAGTTTGAATAGATAACGGATTAAAGTAGGGCCTTGGCGTTCCGAGTGGATGTGCCCAGTGGTGGGACGGTGACGGGTCAATAATTCATGCTAATCTACCACCGCGCACGCCACGAAACGTGACTCTTCATGAATAACCAGTCTCCGAAGACGTCAGAAACATAATTCTAATCATTACCTGTCTCTGCCGCTGCGGCCAATTACACACGATGTCGCAAGGAATGCGAAGGACATAAATAATACAGTTTATTGACAATGTTTACTACACTTCAAGTAATTATATTATTATCATTTGCAAAACTTCACTTCCGCTCGCTCATGTGGCCAAGGTTTCATGGACATACAACATAGCTTTAATCTATAAAGTAAGCTGCCACAACAATCTTGAATCCAAGGTCGCTTTGGTCCGGGACTATCGTCTGAGCCCCGACCGTATTGCGGCGCGGTCGGGGCGCAGGGCTGAGGGCTGGCTGACTCCATAGATTGTCTATACGTGAAATGTCGCGGGATGATCTTAGTTGAACGAATTTTTCGTGTTATGAATGGGTCGCTGTCTTAGACAATTTGGAGCGAATGTGGCCCAGTTCCACTGTTTCCGTTAAGCCGAGTGGACTCGCAGTTCAAACATTCGAGGCACATATTACATTTGGGGCAAAAGTTTCGTGGAAGCCGTGTACTTGATAAATGTTGGGTGAAAACTGATCGCTGATCAATGGTGACAGAATCAAATGTTTACCTTGTGAATCGCGAGTCGAGTGTTCCGCCGATCGATTTACTGAACAAGAGTTTCAATACTTTTTTGAGTCACTAAGTAGAGATTATATTTAGTAACTACCTTAACGTATACCGCCGCCGCGTGCTCCAGTATACCTCGTGTTACTAAACATTACGCCCGTTATAATACAATATGATCTACGATAAGACTGTTTCGTTTGGAGATTTGTACCACTAGCGATTAGTTCGCGTGTCGCCTTCACACATCGTCACCGGCAGTGACGGAGTGTTGCTGTGTTTCGCTAAACACATTAAAATACTTATATAAAACGCTATAGATATATAATAACGAGTGCAACTAAAGTTACTGTACGAATATAGTTCTAAGTCGGTTCATTTGGTGGCAGTGAAATTTTTAACGGTCTTACGAATGATCACAGAATGGAAGGTTCGTCTCGATAGCTTTATCTGTAGGTGGAATGAGATGTTTGGAGGGATTATGTCGTATTAATATTTTTGAATATCATTAGGAATAAATAATGTTTCCAATGTCGCATTGGACAAGCTCTCTTTAGTTGTATCGTGAGCGACTGAACTCGATCGCTCGTCATATTGCGAAGCACCGTGTTGCCTTGGCCCGCGGCCGCCACTCGAAGTACCTCATGTTAGATCGTAGCTAAGTGAATACAATCAGCAATAATTGTGCATATCCTTTCCGATATTTGTATGTTGATATAAGTATCATTCGATATAATATAAACCTCATTCGAGTAGGTTCACCGAGCCGCCATCCTTGATCGCACGTCGATTGGATGCTGTAGTTACTCTGTACTCGGAATGCGTAAAGCCGTTAATGCATTTACTAAAGTATAATTGAAATGATTCGATCGGAGCTAAAGTTTCGGTGCCACCGAGTGCGACATATTTTGTGTATATCTGTGTATCGGTTCCAGTTTGGCTAGCGTAGTGCGTTGTTAGATATATACCGTTGTTGTAAATACATATTATTATATACAGTAAGTGTACATACGAAGCCTGTACATACCGTGTAAATACATCCGAGATATTATATATTTAATATTAATATAAAGTTTGATTTAAAGAGAAGTTTTAAAATAAAATAAATTTATAAAAAAATACAAAAAAATATAATAAATAAAGACATACAGTGAGTATGAAGTGGAAAAGCAGTTATGACTTTTATTTCACCGCCCTGCCTTCCAGCCCCGGCTGTTATCAATAGTAATATATTACCTCGCGTTTCTAAGCGGGTGCTATGTTAAGTTACATATTATGCAATGTGATGCATGTCAGTAACTTGCATCACGTTTCCTGGAGTACGTACGTTAAAACTTACAATTATATTTTGATAGAACGTACCTAAGAATAAATCCAACAGTTCATATTTACACTACATGTGCGAAACGTGAGGGTGATCCGCCCGCACGTTCCTCTAAGTGACAATACGTTAGGTATTAATTGATCTTACTTAAAACCAAGTCTTCGAATATCACTAAAGTTTCGTCCAAATGTGTGTATTCAAATATGTTTTTGTTTTTTGGGCAATACTTGATTTATGGGTCGCTGGTTCAAATCCGGCTCGAAGGACCATGTAAGGTTTTCTCGCCTTTATTAATTGATTAACTGATATATTGTTTTATTGAGGATCTTATAAAGTAATGATAATAATGATAGATAAAAATAATAGTAGAGCAAGCGCGGCGTTTACGCTTGGCCATGGGGAATTGTTATGGCGGCGTTGCCCGTTAATTATATTTTTGATGGTAAAGTAATTTTGTGCGGTTACGCCGTGGATGCCCCATGCGGTAAAGTGTTTTTTATTTTTATTTTCGTAGTTCATTTAATACGATAATGTATGTATTAAATACATTGATTAAAGAATTATTACTTACATAATGCGCGGGCACAGCAGTTTAATTCGGTAACCCTAACTGCTTTTTATTAAACGATTACAAAAAATATGAGTTTACATTTTAGCACGTTATGTATGTACGTATGTGAAAACTATTACGTTTTGGAATATTTTTTTTCATTAGAAAGCTCATATTCTGAGTAAGAATCTTGCCTAGCCCGGTTTGTGATTTGTGAATAATAGTATTTGTTGTTTTAATTATAATTTTATTTTTTATTCATTAACTTAGAAGTTAATATCTGCAATCAGAAAATTTCCGACAATAGTCCTAACAATCTATGATATTATCTTAAAAGATTTGTGGCTAGCTCAGTTTTGCAATATAACACAATATCAGCAGTGGCTAATTTACACATTTTCCAAATATAGGCTGTTAAACTATAACCGCCCGTACCTCTACAATTGTTACTAGATAATTTTCACAATCCACCAATACGATTGAATTTGCGCAAGAAATAGTTTTTAAGCATATTTCTATAATTATTAAATATTATACGAATGTAAAATTTACGACAAGCTAAATAACAATGACGCAGAGTCCCGATTCTACAAAAGCATTACAAATACTCCTAAGCATTTTTTAACAACTTCTCAAATACCTATTCGAGGTTGGATATCTGCCGTTCCGCGCTTTGAATATAATTACAATGAGTTCCGTTAGTGTGAGCGCTCTACGTGAGTGGTCTTGGGATTTCTGATGAGTATTCTTAATGAAAAAATTTCTGAGCTCTTCCATAACGTCCGCGTCCGCCCCCCAGTACTCGATCCACTTTACACGGCTAGCGGCTCATTTTCAAGGGTATTACGCATTCATTATTTAATTTAGTTAACCTCTTACCAAAACCACCCTTATACCTAAAAGCTAGAGTGTAATTTTCTTTGAAAGTTTTCAGTAATTAAAGAAATCGCACGCTGTATTATGGCGGTTGAGGACTAATTTCTAATGCGAGTTTCATTGTTTCTTAACGGCCGCGTGGCCGGGAGTCTCTGAATTATGAAAGTTTAATCGTAATACTTCAGGCCTGAATCGATGAAAAGTTGTAACTTAGTTCATTTCTTTATTGATTAAGATTATATTAAAATATTTTTTTGTCATTATTATTGATTTTTAAGGAAGAAAGAAAATCATTTATTCGTCAGGATATCAAAAAACAAATAAAAATATAATCAAACTTTAAAAAAGAGAAACTAATTTTACAAGATATTTTTAAAACCAAAAAGTTCCCCACTCGGTATAATGTCACAGGCAACACTGTAACGCTGGTAACCTATGAAACTAAGTTCTTAAAAAATGAAACTATAAATAACAGGCATCGATCCTGCGATCGTTATCCCTGCTAAAACATATAGCTTCTTCAATTGCTTTTTTTATGTAATGGAGGTACCAAGCGCGCCACCTAGTGGTCACTACCGCCACTGAGTAAAGTGGTCACTGCCAACGGTCAAGTCCTAAATACTACAGGAGGTAACGTCATAGAAGTGTTCCACTCGAGGAGTATTAAGTTAATATAACATTTCATGTTAGTCTCTACACATCCTTACACACAACACTCGTAGACATTATTTTAATTTTTCAACATCGCTCTCTATACCCATAGCCGCCCCACACTGCGTCGTGAATGTTGTGGACACAGAAAATCTAGTACATAAACACCCAAACTTAGAACAGAAGTCTTAATTCTTAATTTCGATATCTACCCGGCCGGTAATGGGACGTAAATCTGTGTTTGTGCTCTACAGTCGAATTGGAGTTACCTGTGGTGTAAGTATAGATTGTTCCATCTTCACACGTGTAGTGTAGAAGACAGAATATAAAGGATAAAAAACTTACGCGTTAAATTCATGATAGAGTATACACGTTTGCCAAAAAACAGTTGACTTTTGACCTTCTCCGAATTTATGGATATCGCATATATCAGATTACCAAAGGTCAGTCAAATTTACCTCATACATAGCGGCTGCGTTCCAAACAAACGGGCCGCCGTTATGAGCTTTCACCTTCCACATAATAAGCCTGGTGTTGATATGTGGGCATTATTTTTGTACATAACTTATTTTGATCGAGTATTTGTGAAAGAAGTCCACATAAGACATTGAGAGGCGGTAGAACTATAGTTCATCCGGGGAAGTACCACCGCCGCCCTCATAATCCACCGTGAAACAGTTTTTGTGTTTCGGTTGGAGAGGTGCGGTTACCGGTCTTAGTCCTCGGAAGTAGTGATGCATATATGTCCGACCTCAGGCAGAACTTAAGTTTTGTTTGAGGTTAAATGTGGATGTCCATGGGCTGCAGTGATCATTTAACATCAGGTGAGCTACAGGCTCGGTTGCTACTTTTCGCACATAAAAAAAGGCTTACATGACGAAAACATATCTAAGACGGACTGCCGATTTGAGGCGGTGGAACTCTTATGGTTCGACTCTGAAGACTTTCTGCCTTATAAGAGTAGTATTAAATATTACTGTATTCTCGTTTGAAGAGTGGAGTAAGGGAGAAAAAGAGAAGACACACGAAGAATTCTAAATTAGTCTCCAGTAGAAGTGGCAACCTTAGATAGTTCAAGGGTTCAATCCTGTTTTAGTTTGTTTACAAACGCCGATCGGTAGTAGTGCCCACTTACAACCGGGTGGATTCTATGCTCGTTCTAGGCCCTAAAAATATGTGTTAGGACCACGATGACCATCACTTGACAACCCACGCGGCGCAGCGGTAAACTTATCGGTGTGGGCTTATTACGCAGAGGGTTCCGGGTACGATCCCCCGTTACGCAGATATGTACATGATGAATTTATTTTTCTGTTCTGGGTATCCAGAACCGCTTGTGTACTTCACGTTGTATGCTTTTTCTATGGAAATAAAGATATATATAAAAGGTTTAAATAAATAATACTAAATGTTCTTAGTTTTGAGATGCCGGCGTTTTGCAAAACATGTGTCATGTGTGTATGACGATGTTTATGCATTTGCATAAACATGAAATCCATTTGGATTTCATATAATTTTCTAAAGTATCTGCTTAGATAGGCACTTCTTATACACATGAGGCGATGGCCTTCATCACAATAAAGGCCATAGCCCCAAAAACCGAATATTCCGGAGAATTTTCTTTGTTTTCGGTATCATGGATACAGTGAAAGAAAACTACAAAAGAAAACATTTTTATTATATCTACCTGAGCGGGGACAGAATTGCAGACCCTGCACGGCAGACCAGCGTGCTGCTCGCGTGTATGTGTACCGTGCGGGTCGTGCTATTTAATATATATTTTTTTATGGTCATGGGGCTGCAAACGAGTGGTCAGGCCTCCTGATGTTAAGTGGTCACTGCAGTCCATGGATACCCACATGTAACCTTCAACAAAACTTAAGTTCTACTTGAGGTCGTATGTTGATGCATCACTACTGCAGAGGACTAAGATAGTCGCCTCGCTGTAAGTGTGCCAGGTCACCGCACCTCTCCAACCGAAACACAAAAACTGCTTCACGGTGGATTACGAAGGCGGCGGTGATACTTCCCCAGACGAACTATATTTTTATGTTCTTCCGCCTATTCAATAAATAAATATGCTATATATAGAAAGTAATGCTGCGAATATCAGCTTGTACAATAATATTGAGAAGATCTTCAGCGTGTATTGTATACTGTTAGAATGCGTCTCCGAACGAGCGGAGTCGTCAGGCGCACGTGGCGCGGACAAAGGAGCGAACTGTCGAAGTGTTTAGGAGTTTATTCTTTAGCTACTTTGTAAGAAGAACCCTCTTTATGGGTACCTAATGTCACACCTTTTCTATACAACAACAAAACTATAGGGCTGATTTTATAACATTTCTTTACGCGGCTTCGTCCGCACGCACTATACACGCGGATGTTTTTGTATTATTATTGTTTAATAAAAAAAAATACAAATTTTAAGTAATAAAGCAACTATAACTTATTATCTTTAAAACCGAAAAGGACTCCACTGAGCATAATGTCACCAGCGACCGTGGTCCCCGTAACCGCGGAGCCTGAAGGAGAGCGCGCGCGCGTGCTGTGGATACACATTGACGTCGAGCCCTAAATATTATCACAGGAAAAAGTTGCCAATATTAGAAAGTTCTTTTAAAATTTTACATTTTATGTCAATATATGTGATAGAAATTAAGAAAAGGTTTTGGGTATTTTGGCCCCGTTTAAAATAACCAAATTACGAGATTAAAAATGGAAATTTTTAATTTTAACTTTAACTTTGCTGATTCTTATAAATTTAATTTAATTTCAGGAAATCTGGCCGTGCAACTAGTAAATGAAACAATGATGTGAAGGTGAGTGAAGCCGTGAGCGTAAGCTAGTTTCATAATATTGAGAGAATCTTGAGCGTGTATTGTATACTGTTTAAACGTCTCTCCGAATCACCGGAGAGTCGTTAGGCGCACGAGGCGCGGACAAAAGAGAGAGCTGTCGCAGTGTATAGAAGTTCATTCTTTTACCTCTTCGAATTTTGGAAAGAACCCTCTTTATGGGTACCTAAAGTTGCACCCTTTCCGCCTTTATAACAATAATTTTATTTTTTTAGCGCACCAGCAATTGGACATTAATAGGTTGATTTTAACACATCAACCTATTACCGTCCAATAGCTGGTTACAGGTGTTTGCTTGGAATGAAAAGCGTTTAGGACATAGTTCACCACGTTGTCCAAATGCGAGTTAGTAGATTTCACAAAACTTTAAGATTGCGGCGAGCTCTCAGCTGTATGAAACGTACGAGAATATTTGTAGAATGTAAGCGTATTATGTATAGCGGACAATTGGCCACAGAGACTGCCTTCACCGACTATGCTAATGATTGTTACATTTCTATAAACATATGACATCGGTAAACCTGAGCCGCGTGCGTAGTTGTAGTACCTCCGGTCACCTTCTGCTGGTTGTAGCGCTGCTTCTGGTAAGCATAAGGTGTAGTGTGTTTATCTACAATGGATAGGTTTCTGAACGGTTCATACTCATGACCTTATGTGAATTACCAGTATTGTATTTGAGAAATGTAGATATTAAAGATTGTCTTGAATGATTTACATGAAGTTTATTTGCGAATTACGTAAAATACGAAAAGAAAATAGCTATGCGATGAATAATATGAAACACAAACAGAGGCGAAAATACGTAATGTATGGAAACAAATAGGCAATGAAATTTTGTGTACATCCGAGAATGATGAAAGTTTAAGAACTCATGGGGACGGAGGAGGAATATATTAAAATTTGGCTTTACATAAGATCTAATTACAATGTCGGTGTTGGTTTGGTGGTCAGAAATCCAAAGAGTACAGTGACCTCCTAATACAAATATCATTAGAATAAGCATAAAGAATATCGATACTTTTCACTCAATATTTATTTTCTTTTGTTTCATACTGGAATATAAGATGTGAATGTTCATCGAAATTTAATCATAATGACAGCCACGATAAATCAATTCGTTGCGCCGCACACAAAACACTCCAATTAATTTCAAATTGATGTAGAAATAACAATAACCGCTGGGACTATAGAGTATACACACATAACGTGTCTGAGACAATGTAATTTCGTTTTAACTCACCCATAATCTTTATTTCAATCAGCGTTAAGTCGAAATCTCAGCAACAAATGTAATACGATAATGTGGTATCAAACGCACTGTAAAGCGAGGGTAGGTGTACGCATGCGCCCGGGGTGTAAACACGCCGTCCGTGCCAGTCGTGCGCTGCTCGTCGTGCGGGAGAGACGTGTCGTTCGGTCGCCGCGATTATCTCACAAAAATCGCAACCACGCGTGTGCCATGTAACATCTTTGTTCTACAACCTTTTTAAAGAAAGCCGCCAAATTTTTGGATTGTTTTCAAAGGTAAGTATTTGATATTCAGCTGCTATATTCTTAATATTTTTGTTATTATTTATATATAATTATCTTCGGATAATATCGGTTGTGTTGGTATTTTTTGTGTGAACATGTGATTTTGATCGAGCCTCGTATTTCCATATTCATGGTGCTCTGAGGCGTGCGATCGCGCGTCGTCGCACAGAATATATAAAATTATCCAGCTCTTTATTCAGCGTGAGTTGATACCAACCCCTTCTGCGGCCCTCGTGGGCAGAAATATCGCCTATAACTTGCCACACATTATACTTTGCCTCGTACGTGTTAGGTGCTTAGGGGGTTTTTTTTCAGCAAATTCTAACTCTGCCAGCTTTTATAAATATTCATAATAAAAATTTACACATTAATGCCGCGATATAAATACTATTACTGGATGGAAATATGCTGAAATAGAGCAAAGAGTTTTACAAGATAAATACAAAAAGCTCTTTATTTTTTATTATAAATATATTGTTGTTTATTTAAACATCTATATATTTTTTTTCAAGTTCAGTTGGCCGAGGGGAACATTTGCTCTACATTAGATAACTTCGCACGGGTAGACCGTTTATTTAAAGTTAGGTTCTATTAGATAAATGTTTCAGTTATTTGCTTAAATGATAAAAAATGCAATAGAAGTTAATTATTACGAAACATTCAGGTCAATGTAAAGATTTAATATTATCTGTGCTCTGATTAATGAATTTCTCTAAACCCGCTCTGAAGTATAATATTATTGTCAAACATCACGGAACGCAGGTAAGAGTAATGTTTATGCGAATCGCATTTCATTTGGTGGACTGGTATGTCCAAACTCTTGGCATGTAGTGCTGAAAACAATGGAATAAATAGGCCACTTCCGTCTCTATTTGAAAGATACCTGGTCGAGGTCTGTACCTCCACCAGGTATCTCCAAATAGAGACACTTGGGCACAGGCCCAAGAACAAGCCTACGGACGTACTCCCTGTACGGGAAAATACATGATACCCCTATAATATACCTAGGTTGATTAAATTTGTTATCAAAATTTTTTGAGTACAACATACAAATTAATTCGAATTTCAGTCGAATTTGTTAATTTGGGGTTTGAAAGCATATTTCTAAGGGTAGCCCTCTACCCTACATATTTGACTTGCTTACATATCTTACATTATACTATATTACAATGTTTAAGTATTGTTCAAAGGTTTTCAAGGTTAGTGAAAACTAAGTAAGCTAGATGTTTAGATACTAGGAACGTTCACTCACAAGAGTACAAAGACAAATCAGAATAAAATCTTAAACGTAAAAAATCATGTCTCTTATTCACAACATAGGAAGAAGGAAATCAAATCACTTTCGATCATCGTCGTCGTCATCATTATCAACCCATTTCTGTCCCATTGTTAGGCACGGGTCTCTAAGAATGCGAAGGGCTAAACCATAATCTACCACGCTGGCGAATTGTGGATTGACAGACTTCACACGCCTTTGAGACCTTTACGGAATACTCTTAAGTATGTAGGTTTCGTCACGATATCTTCCTTCACGGTTGAAGCAAATAATAATTAAATTCTAATAAAGACAACTTTCGGCCTTCAGTTTCCTCGAGCGAGTGGCCGGAAGCTCATCATTGGGATATCACTGCTCGTAATAGCACAGCACATACACAACACATATATATGAAATATTAAATGACATATAATCACGTAATAGAGTCAATTAATTTAAGTTTACTTATTACTTGTCTATGGCCCATGTATCCAGAAAATGTCATTTTTAAATTTTAAACTCTTATTGCATTTCGATACGAACAACCATGTCTCTTTGGTAATGGAACGGGAAAAAATAACGTTTTTAATTTTTTATATTATGTAACGAGTACTCACGATTTGCGGTTTTTGAATTGCCTATATTTCAGCCCAGTTGCATG